>CAUYON010175430.1:0-10245 GCA_963573935.1 Arctocebus calabarensis
ATGTCATTACAACTCACAGCAACTCCAATTCCTGGGCTCAAGCGAGTCTCTTGCCTCTGCCTCCCAAGTAGCTGGGACTACAGGCGCCCGCCACAACGCCCGGCCATTTTTTGGTTGCAGCTGTCATTGTTGTTTGGTGGGTCCTGGGGCTGGATTCGAACCCACCAGCTCAGGTGTACGTGGCTGGCGCCTTAGCCCGTTGAGCCACAGGCGCCAAGCCGATGCCAAACATTTTTATATCTTTACTTTTAATTATAAACTCATGTGTTTTTTTTAAATTTTTTATTCTATCATGCAAATACCACACATAGGTCCTAGGAATCATCTGGCTTCTTGTTTCTGTAGCTGGACAACTCTTAGACCTTACTCATCAACCTGCAGAACTGCTCCTTTTTCACAGGCATAGATACCATCCAAAATTTGTCTGATATAGTTGTTTTTAACTGTAATGGCTTGCTGAATCAAAGCAGCTGAATTTGAAATGAATTCAATATTGTTTCTTTCTAGGATTAATTCATCTTTCTGGGCTCAAGATACTGAACAAGCACCCCCTGGTCTATCTGAACCCTGTGGATGTATTTTTCACCCAAGAAATGTTGGATTTCAACAGGAGGCTTGTCCTCCCAGATAATAACATTGATGGGTAAGTGAGTACACACAGACCTCATCTTGTAATGGAAGCCCAGCCTGATGCCCTTGACCATGTTCTAAGTGCGGCTACACGTAGTGTGAACAGTCACCACTATCTCTCCATACTTAGTTAACCTAGAGCCTCTTTTTTAATTTTCCAAGGAGACCAAGTTCTACACTGATGTTTAAAGTCCTCTATAGTGTTCCTCTGGGTTCCTTCAGAGTGTCACCAACATTTTCCAGATCGTGGAGTCTGATTGCTGGAAATGGTCTTCATTCTCACAGTAGATGTGGCAGAGTCATACATTTTTTGATGCCATTAGGAGCACACATATATGCTTTTCTTTTTCTCTTCAATGTCTTACTTCTCTTATCCCTCCTTTGAAAATCCGGAAAATTCAGACCAAATTGACTTGAATTTAATTTCAAGGTTTTAGTGTTTGGTTTTCTTTCGTTGTGCTTCCCCAAACCTCAGATTAAAACTTAAATTCTATGGATGAAATAAATAATAAAAAAATAGTGAAATCCATCCTATATATAAAACCGTCTACTCCTTATGTTTATTTCTCTATGAGATGATTGCTAAACATTTAGGGAAGTAGTCTTTTGAATTATTTCTGAGGAACAAAATTAAGTTTTATAGTGAGAGTTGCAACTTTTCCGTTGAAGAATTCTCAGGCAACTTTTCTTGCATAATCACATCATATTTATCTACTGGCTTTTCCCTCTCCTGCCGTGTGTGACAGCCTTTGTTTATTCTTCAGCATCACACCTTCCTCCTCACTGTAATCTCCTCTTATGTGGAAAAGACCTTATAGCTGTGAAACCCCCTGTGTCATCTAAAGCCAACTAATACCTACAGCTACAGAGACTTCGTGATTTCTGCATTCTGTTGCATTTTGCAAATGTGTTTCCAAAGAGATAGTTATTAGAATCTCTCTTTCTCCTCATATGAAGATAAAACTGAAAGGCAGAGCACATCACTGTGTATTTCTTAATATGTAATCATTGCAAATGATTCTCTTTGTCTTGGAAAAATTTCCTTCCATCCAGCACATCCTGCGCTGTGTAAAAACATTTTGCTTTTGAGGGTTGTGGTGCTCATCGAAGAGTGAGTATTTATAGCCATGACCTTCTCAAAGTCACCCACTTGGAGCTGCTAATTTTAGCTGTCTCCCTGGGTCTCACAAGAGGTTTTTGCCTAAGCTGTCAGTTTCCAGATGTTGCACATTAAAATACTGTCCTGGCGAGGCAAAGCAGTTCTAGAACGACGCTAAGGGATTTTTCTGTGTTCTTTCTTGGACTTGGACAAAACTCAGTAAGAGAAACGCCCACATTATAAAAGTCTATTTTGCCAAAAGAACTTGTGAAGGAATAAGGCCCAAGGTATTTCATTTGGTCTTTGTTCATTGTCTTCTTTCTTACTATTATAGTCAAAATAGGAAGAGGGTGTGTGTGCAGGGGGAAGGGGAGGATCCTGCCTTGCTTCTGTGGTTTCTGCCTCTCTGAGAACGTCAGAGGACCACTGCAATACCAGTTGTAAAAGAACAACATATGGCTCCTATTTTCACCTCCCTGCCACCGCTTCCTCGGGTTTCCTCTGTGTATTTCAAACGCCTGACACCCTTGCCAGTTGTGTGGCTGCGGCCTTAATGACTTTAGCAGACAGCGAGTCCCTACTTTTCTAAGGGTGAGCAACTAAACCCGATGCCCTGCATGGCTCTGCAGACAGCAGCTCAGCCTCCAGGGCAGCGGTCAATGACAGGGCATCTGGGTTTCATCAGCTCACTGGGGCAGCATTTCACAGGGCCCCTTTGCCAGGGCCTCCCCGGCGGCGTCAACAAGTGTCACACTTACTGCAGGAACAGCCCTCAAGTTTCATCACAGTGATGCTAGCGTACATTCTCCAGCTTCAGCAATGACCTCGTTCATTCAAGGGCAGGGGGAAAATGCTCTTCTTTCAGAACTTCCCTGGGCACAGAATTTTCCCTCCTAGGAAGATAAATAAAACTGGACACAGCTCTGGCTGTGCTTTCACCCGATCGTGGAGAAAAAGACCCTGAGACCCATATCTCCTTTGAATCCTTGTGCCAGGGACAGGGACACCCAAGCCAATGCCTCCCACACAGCCTGGGGAGCCCACAGTCGAGCCAGCCTTCCTTTACCTTCTCTTGGACAAAGAGTATTGAAAAGTAAGTATATAGACTTTGGTTTTTACCTAAGGAATAGCTGTGCTTTAATCGTATAGTTGTTTACATTTTCTGCAACGAAGAACAAGCATATTGTTCCCTTATGAAACAGAATAAGACAAAACAAATGGGGGCTATCTGGGACATTTGGGAATACGGGGTTTTAAAGTAGCCAAATTCCCATGAATTGCAGTTTAAGTCCATTCTGATGACTTTTGAAAATTATTCTTATCTTTAAATGCTTGCTTATTTTGGCTTGGTAGTAATTAAAATACTTTATGACACATTATGTCTATCTTAACAATTAGACAAAACAAACCTACTCAAAGGAGTGATTTGTAAAGGTTCTGCCAAGTAGCATAAAAAACTGAGGCGGTTTTCCAGGTAACTCAGGCCCCCAACATTTTTGCCTGAGAAAAGTATTGAGTATTTTAGTTAAAAGTTATCCTTTTTACCTTGGACTATATGAATGTTTGAAAACCTCCCCTTTGTGGGTAGACACAGTATCTTGTCTGACAATGGGTAATGCAAGTTGCTGAAAAGCTATTAGGCATTTCAAAATGGCTTATGTAAACATTGATCGAATCATTACATAGTTTTTTAAAAAATATAAGGCAGAAAAACAGCCAAAAAAAAAAAAATCCATCGATAAAATGCTACCACTGTCAGATTATGTTTTAATGAACCCATCTAAACTTGAAAATCACTGATTAAGAGTGTCAGTTACAGACACCTAGCAATCATTTAAAAATAGATAAAAGCAAGAACAGCATTCAGAGCTACTTCTTCTCTGATTATTTCCTTTCCACCTCCTTTTCCTTAAGGAAAGATAGCCAGCATTTTTGAAGATTAACCAGCAATGGGAAGTCCAATACGTTTTAGTGTAACACTTTTACAACAGCATACCAGCTGAGGGCAAATTGCAGGAGCTTTCTTTCTGTGACGTTTCTGAATCGAAACTGAGGATGTTGTGAGCTACCTTCTGAATCAACAGCTGCATCAATCCTGTGTGAAAAGGCACAAATAGACAATAAATGTGTTCAGATCTTGGAAATCATGCATTTGAGCTCTCAAATTACCCCGGTGTTTTGAAGTTTATATAGAACATTCCATCACAACCTGGGGAAACTTCCTAGGTAGGGTGGAGCTCCTATTTTCATCACCTGCAAAGTTTTTTTCCCTCCAGTTTCTTTCTTTTCTTCTTCTTCTTCTTTTTATTGAGATAAAGTCCCACTTTGTCACCCTCGGTAGAGTGCTGTGGCATCACAGCTCACAGCAACCTCAATCTCCTGAGATTAAGCGATTCTCTTGTCTCAGCCTCCCTAGTAGCTAGAACTACTGGAGCCCACCATAAAGTCTGGCTATTATTTTTTTTTTTTTAAGCAGGCCCAGGCTGGGTTCAAACCCACCAGCCCCAGAGCCCTAACCACTTAGCAACAGGTGCCTGGTCATTTCCCTCCAATTCCATTAGCTTTGAACAGCCCCGTGCACACTTACATGTTGATATCGGCCAGTGTAAGGGTGATGTAGTGGAGGGAGGACTCTAACGTGAGCAGGAGGGCTGGGGTGGTCCTGAAGAAGCAGGCCCAAGCTTTGGAGTTAGATTTGGAATCAACTCTTGACTTTAGCACAGTTTTCCAATCTATCTGAACTCTAGTTTCTTCATCTGCAAATGAAGATGCTAACATCCACTTTAACAGGACTGATGGGGGATTAGATAAGTAAATATGCCCAAAGTATCTGCTGAATTGTAGTTTTCTCAACAAAGTTAGTTCTTCACTTGTGTTAATTAAAAGTCTCTCTCTCTCTTTTTTTTCCCCCGCTAAAACCTACTTCAGGATCCTAACATAATACAAACTTTATAAAGTAATAGAAATATACATTATTGACATCGGTGCAATGATTAAGTAAACATAACACTGACAATTATTTCTTTGAGAAAAATTCTGTACTTGGAAGCAGTATGTTTGAAAGCAAAATGAGAAAAAAGGATGCATCTAGGATAAATAAGAGAAGATATTTTTTACTGAAACTAGTTGATGGTATATTATGTAAAAACAGAAGTAGAGATGTATCAACATCATCTGAGAATACCAATTAGTACATATTAGTATCCTATTTAAATGAGTGTTCAAGAGTCCCTAAGAACAGAAGGGAAGGTAAATCTATGTGTATGAGTAAATCTTTGTGATTATTATAAAAACTATGAAAACTAAGACACAAACACAGCCCTTCCTCAAAAATTATTTAGCATAGCCTTGCCTTGAAAAGTGGCAGGGGACTGGATACTGACTCACACCTGTAATTCTAGCATTCTGGGAGACTGAGGCAGGAGGATTGCTTGAGCTCAGGAGTTTGAGAACAGCCAGAGCCAGAGTGAGACCCCATCTCTACTAATAGTAGAAAAATTAGCCGGATGTTGTGGTGGGTGTCTGTAGTCCCAGATACTCAGGAGGCTGAGGCAGAAGGATTGCTTGAGCCCAGAAGTCTAAGGTTGCTGTGAGCTAAGCAGATGCCATGGCACTGTATCATGGTCAACAGTTTGTTACTCTGTCTCAATAAAAAAAAAAAAAAAAAAAAGAAAACAAAATAAAAAGAAAGAAAGAAAAAAGAAAAGTGGCAGGGGTGGGAATGGAGGTAAGAACTGTCTGAAGTGGCCTGGCCATGGAGAGGCTGAGCAGTGACAGTGGCAGGTGAGCCGTCTCGGGAGCCATGCAGATTCCAGTCTAGGGGCCACACTGTGGGGTGGGACTGCGAGATCAGTGATAAAGGTTCACAGTGGAGAGGGAGTGAGGGTGACTCAGAGAGGGAGAGGGCAGACAAGAATCATAGCAGGCATTATCAGACAGTTCCAAAGGACTTTATCAGTCGTCTTTCTTATTGCCTCTTATTTTTACTGACATATCTCACAGCTTTTCGCTAGACACATCACAGTACCTTGATAATTTCTTTGCTTCAGTTACTTGCAGGTTCACTATTAGGAACCCTGTAATTATGCACTTAATTTTGCCAAAGAGGGAACTTAAAAATACAAATGTGTAAAGAAACTTGGGAGAAAGTGATCCTGTCATCTTAGGGTTGGCAAAAATGAAAAGAATAATTGCCTGACCTTTATAAAAGAACAAAGGTTTGGAGCCCTGATCAGGATTTCTGCAGATGCATACCTACCTAGTATGGCCCAAATGGACAAAAATGATCACGAGACTTCGACATCAGGTCAAGGAGATGGACGCGAGGTTGAAGGGAAGCTCAGAAGGGTTAGTTCAGGTCTGGATACGCTGCATTCTGCCCCATCAGGGCCATCTCCTCTATGGCTGCTATCATCATCCCTGGGGCCAGCACAGCTCACCTTCATTGCCACTTGATCTTCAACCCTGCACTTTGATAGCCTGCCTCCTTTGCTCCTCACTCCCTAGGTTAAGATCCTCCTCTGAGTCCACTGGCTGCCCAACAGTCAAGTGTCACAGGGCCTAAAGAGCTTGTAAAAATACAGGTTGCTGGGCTCTATCCCAGTCTTTTCGATTCTGAAGAGCCCCCAACTTTGCATGTCAAGCACAGTTCCAGGTGATGCTCGGTCTTTTCAGTCATGAAACCTTCCTTGCTTTTGGGCATATCAAAGGCATAAGTACAAGGCACTGGTGCTGCAGAGATCACACAAGATTAATTTATCAGGTACCCTGCGGGAAATCAGCTCACGGCCCAAACTGCCCAGGGTGAACACTGTGGGTGGGGATAGCACACCGAGGCAAGCTGTCCCTGATGTGGAGGGGGCTGCCCCCCCACCAGCTGGGATGTGAGGGAAGTCTTCAGAGAGAAGGTAGCATTAGCACTAGGGGGTTGAAAACAGAAGGAGATGGAAAGCGGTTCTAATCTCAAATCTATTCTGTAACTTGGTCAGAAATTGTGTCCAACTTAGAGATCTGGAAAGGAGAACCAAATGGCAGGAATTTCTGGCTCTGTGAGCCGAGCGAGCAAGAGAGGGTATGGACTCTTCAGTTGTCTTGTAGAGGGAATAAAGAAATCAATGCAAACTAGTTTAAACAATGATGGGGATTTATTGCTCACACAGTGAAAAAGTCCAAGAGTCTGGTCAGGAGCTGGCTCTGTTTCTCTGCATTTTTGCAGTCCCTGCTCCACTGTTTAGATTTTAACCTCAGGCTAGCTTTCTCATAGTACCAAGCTAGCAAGCTATTGGTCTTCCCTGGGGTCCTCACGCTGTCTTTTTCTTTTAGAGGGCTAGGAACAACCTAAGCATTGCAGATCGGATCATCCTTCATTTTGGGGAATGCGGCATGTGCTGATTGGCTTAGACTTCAATTCATGAACCAATCAGTGAGTAAGGACCCTTCAGTACGCTGAGCCATTTAGCCAATCAGGGGGCTGCCGAGTGAAGAGAGATGCTTGAATGACGTTAGGAGGGCAAGCAAAATAGCCAGTTTAAGTAAAAAGTTTTAGATATTTTGCAGAAAGGCCTCTAAAGTCACACCGTCTCTTCCTTAGTCATAAGGTTAGCCATCAATAGTGTTCTTCCTTGAAAGATTTAGGATGAACCCGCTTTAAGGTTCAGCTCAGACAGGTTAGCATGTTCTTCCCCAGAATAGTCCCTCCTCAGAATGGAGTGAACCCCAGGATGCGGTACTACACCCGGAGACCCCTTTATTGGGCATGACGCTCCTTAACCCTAAGGCATATGGTATTTACTAGAACAAGATTAGATAAAGAACAACAACACAAAAATCTTCAGAAAATTAGGCAAGCGGAGGCATTATATAAGAACTGTTCTCCTAAGACACCCTGGGCTGAGCCAGCGAATGCTGGTAGAGAGGGCAGAGGTCACCTGGCCACTGCCCTCTGCAGCCCTCCTGATGCCCCCACAGCTGATATTTTTGAGTCAGCTTACTGGGAGGTGGTTAGTTCAGTATAATAAATTCAGGCTGAGTTAATGACATCCAGGGTTGGTCTTAATCTTGTCTGCTAAGGGGTAGGGATTTCCCAGGTTTACCCCTATACCTTCTCTGAGGCTTGCATTTCCACCGTGAGGGAGAACTCAGGGTTGCTCTGGGGTTCTTGTTATTTACCGAAGTGAGCATGGGACACAGGGAACCTGGACCGATGTGGGGGACGAGAGGAGGAGTCAGAAAGAGTTCAAGTGTTTGTGATGACATTGGTGACTTGTCCCAGATTTGGATGCAGCAATCAGCCCACCACGATTACCTTCAAACCAGTTGCCTCATGGAAGGGGATCTGATTAGGACACTGTCACACTTTGTACCTTTATAGCACCCTAAACTCTGCCCTCTTCTGTCCTTATCCTAAGATAGGCAGGGGAGGGTATCCTTTCCATACAATAGATTGAAAATCAGAATCAAGAAACCTGGACTCTGCCACTAACAAACTTGGAAAAGTCACTTAACCTCTCTGTTTCAGGTCTGTTTTTCAATTGTAAAATCAGGGAGGTACTAAACTCTCATGCTTAACCTTAAGGGTTTTTGTTTGTTTGTTTTCTGCCCTTCCTTAAAGAATTAGAAACTGCTGCGGATTTTAAATAGCAAGGAAGGGAAATATCAATGGAAAGACTCTATTCCATCTTAAAAAGAATTCAAAACAAATTCAGAAAAGAAGAGCAGTCAGCTTAGCGTTCACCGTGTCTATGTGAATTCATTCATTCACCGCACACTGCACGTGGAGGTGCTCACTATTAATATTTAAAATTTTTCTTGTTTATTAGGTAACATATATAAATATAAAATATCCAAAAGGATACACAAAGATAGTCCCTGTCCCCAACTGGCATGCCTACACTCAGACCTCCACCTAAGGGCAACCAGGCTCCCAGCTGCTTCTAGGTCATTATGTGCATAAGCAAGTATTTTAGATGATGGTTCTTTTTTTGCTTATACCAGTGATAGGATCCTCTGTACTTCTGTATGTTGTTTATTTCACTAAATGTATCTTGGAGGTCACTCCATATCAATATATACTGAATTATCTCATTCTTTATAAATGCCTATTGTTGATATAAAAAAAGAAAAAAAGAAATGATCCCATTGCTTAGAGACACTGTAATCAGATTCCTACTGATGAACATTTAGGTTGCTTCTAATCTTTTGCTATCACAAGTGATGCTGCAGTGAATATAGCAGGTGCTCATGAAATGTTTATCTTCTTTCTGCCTCTAGTTTTATTTTCTTGCCTCTAGTTTTAAAATTAACTTTCTTGAGGCCCATTTTGTATAGTACGTAATTCACCCTTTCTAAGTGTCCAATACAATGACTTTTAATTGAGTTTACCAAGCTGGGCAACCGTCACCATAGATTAGTCTTAGAACATTGTAGTCACCCCCCAAATATCCCTCATGTGCATTAATTGTTAGTTAGCATTTTCTCCCCACTGCTCTCACCTCCAGCAACCATTAACCCAGTTTCCATCTTCTTCTGGATGTGTCATGTCCATGGAATTATACATTATGTGGTCTCCGTGTCTGGCTTCTCTGACTGAGCGTAATGAGAATGTTTTTTGAGGTTTGTTGATGTGATCAAGTATCTGTAGTTGGTTTCTGGTAGTTGTTCAGTAGTATCTCATTGTATTGTTCCATCCTATTTTGTCTGTCTGTTTGCTAGTTGGGCAGTTAGGTGGTTTCCAATGGACATTTAGGTTGTTTGCAGTTTTTGGCTATTGCAGGCAGCTCCCCTCCTCCCCCGCCCCCCGGTTATGAACGAGATAGGTTTTGTACATTTGTTCTTAAGTTGAATTTGTATGTAAGTTGGAACAGGTACATTTACCTATTACCTGTAATAGCCTCCATTTGTAAGTGCAAGTCATACAGCAGGTAGATGTTTGTAACTTGGGGACTCGGGCTGTATGGATAGTCCTGTTAGGAACACTTGTAGGCAAATTTTAGTGTGCATGTTTGCTTTTATTTCTCTTGGGAAGATACCTAGGAGTGGAATTGCTGAGTCATTTGATAAATCCTTGTTTAACTTTGTGAGAAACTGCTGGAGTATTTTCCAGTGCCCCAAAGAATACCATTTTCACATTCCCACCAGCAACATATGAGGGTTCATGCTCTTTTCCACATCCTCAGGAACATTCGGCCATCTGCTTCATTATAGCATCCCAGTGCGTATGTAGTGACATCTCCATGAGATTTTAACCTGTGTTTCCCTGATGACCAATGGTGTTGAGTATCTTTTCACGTGCTTTTTTTTTTTTTTATTGTTGGGGATTCATTGAGGGACAAGAAAGCATGTTACACTGGTTGCATTTGTTGGGTAAAGTCCCTCTTACAATCCTGTTCGGCCCCCCCAAGCTGGAGCACACACCAAGACCGCACGCCCCGCGCTTCTTCCCGCGCTGTGCTCTTCCTTGCCCCGCCCCGCCCGCGGTCGTTGTCGGGCTGGGCGGCCCGTCCCCCCCCCCACACCGG
>CAUYON010175432.1:0-13704 GCA_963573935.1 Arctocebus calabarensis
ATGTCTTTATATAGTGATCAAGAAAATGCCATGAAGGCTATCTGTAACAGTACGATCAAAACATTTCTGGATGTATATGAATCGTGCCCTATGATTGCACCAATGTACAGAATTATGATTCAATAAAATTATAAAAAAAAAGAAAAAAAAGAAATAAAAACCATTATTTCTGAGGGAAGATGGGAGTAGATGGTACTTGCTTGCTGGTAACATTATATGAAAATATACAGATCAATTATCTCAAAAATGAAGGTTTCAGAATTAATCAGGATTCCTTGGTAGGTGTGCCATAATATAGTTACTGTCCAGCAGAAATAACACCAAAAAATAGCATATTGCCACCTACGTTCCACTTAATCTCTTCTTGGTCACAGCTCTAAATTCCTAGGGACAGCTGAAAAAGCACAATGATAGCAAGACAACAGTTTATTTTACTAGCTCTAACTATTGTAGATTTTTGGCACATATTTACATAGTAAAGGCTCTGAGAGGTCCTGCAGAGTTAACACAAATTCTCTAAATGTATTCAATTACTTTTAATATTATCTATTAACTTCCTACAGAATACATGGAAAATAAGGTCTCATTAGCTCTTAGGCTCATCTCTCGCCACTCTGCACCTGATAACGTAGGTCATAGACACACGTCTCTCAATTTGCACAGTTTTTGCTCATGCTATTCTTTTTATCTAGATTTCAGTTTGTTCCTATTCCTTACATTTCCGTGCCTGCTTTGATAGCCCAAACCTTACCTGTAGTCCAGGTCACAGCTTAGCTGTCACTTTGCTTAGGAACTTCCCCCTAATTATACACACCTGTGCTCAGGTTCTCCATTGAGACCTGCTCTTCTATCATAGTTAAAATCACTCTTTATTAAAATTGCTCATTTAGTAGTCTTGCTTTCCTATTGAATGACAAGCTCCATACAGCTGTATGTTCTGGTGTCTCATTCAGTATTTTAGCTCCAGCCTCTCACATGGTTCTTAGAACATAAGAATTGTTAAATACTTAGTTAATAAATCAAAATGAATGCCCAGAACCAATGGTTTAAAAAAAAATGTTTGGGGGGCTTTTATACTATGAGAGCCACAGATGCTCAGTAAGTTATTTTGCTTTACACCTGTCTGAGTAAGTTATTAATACATTAGGTAATATCAATTGCTTTATTTTACTTTATTTCACTTTATTTTACTTCCATCTGTGTTTATCTTGTGTTCCAGGTATAGCTCATTTCAGACTTTGACAATGCAATGCCCTGTTCTACTTTGTGAAATTACATCACAGGCTCATCTCTCCCTAAAAATACCACACAATATTTACTTCATATTTATATGTAAATACATGTGAATAGACATGTTAACATTCTATACTTGAGAATTTCCCCACTCTCGAACTACTTAGAGGTCCATGGGAATTCTTCCAGTGACTAACAGATTGAGGCCTTCTCTAATTCTTACATCAGTTCTAATATCCAGGAAAAGTTAAGTTTTTTATAACCTAGGTCCCATTCTGAAGACATAATAAAAGCCTTTCAGAGCACATGTTTTCTTACTAAAGGCAGAAAGCATTATCTATATGTAATGTAATCCGATCAACTAATGTTTCTTAATGTGTTAGTGGCACTGCTATAGAATGGGATCGGGGCTGATGCCCTGATCGGTCTCTGTTCTTGGAATACTTTGATGTTTGCTAACTCCAACGTCCTTGAGCTAGCATGGTGCTTCAGTTTCTCTGGACCTTGTTTGATGCTGACCCACCTCCCGATAAACACTGTAGACTACGGCCACTATAATGGACCATAACACAGTCTGTCTTAAAACTGTCATAGTGACCCACATACAAGTATTTGAAAAGCAATAGAAACCTTCTACCTTTGCAATGGTCTCTTTTGTGCTTTCCAGTAGTTTTATCTACACTTTTGCTTTGGACATAGTGAGAGACATTTTTCAGAATCTTTTTATAGGGTTTAGAGAAAGAGCTGATGTCTGTGAACTCTGTGGAGCCCTAGTCTCATAATTGGATGTGAAATCAAATTGAATTAAAAGCAAAAGAAGGAAACAACAACTAGTCCAAATTTAGAACAATTATGTATGATAATATGGAAAAAATTAGTAAGATAAATTAAAAATAAAACAAAATGGAAAAATCGAATTGAATTAAAGACAAAATAAGAACACAAAAATAAACCACAATTTAGAAAAATTATACTCTGTTATAAGATAGAAAAATATTAATCAGGTAATTTAAAAATAAAATGCATTAAACTGTTCAGAGTGGCTATATATAAGTCATAAAATTTGAAATCATTTCTTCTTGCTGCTTTGATAAATTTCAAAATTAAATGGTGGCAAGGACTTCTACATTTTAAATAAAGTTTATTTTTGAATTATAAAACTAAAATATGCACTAATTTTAAAATTTTAGACAATATATAATACTATTTTCTGTCATCTTAGGAGGAATTAATTGCTTAAACTAAATGTAGAGTATCACTCACAATGTGGGGCCTTTTCCCATTATCACGGGACACAGTCTTGTACATCAAAGAACATTAGAGAAGCCATAGATTCCCCCATACATATCCTGAGAGCATCTTATAACTGTTTACTCAGCCCCACCCATCCTGTTTCTACCCTCATTCCCCCCCTATACACATTACAGCCAGACCCTGTTAAATCATAAAAGCTTCTCTATTTCAATTATCCTCTCCAGCATCTCCATGGCCTTGCCCATAAAACTACCTTCCTCATCTTTCAAACCACTCTCCCAGCACACGTAAACACACTCAGAGACGTAATTTTCACCCATGCTAATAAGGCCTAGTGCCGCTGGCAGTGGTATCCATATGCATGTATGTTATAAACCCACTATGAAACAACCCATTCATTTAGTGTAAGTGATAATGGCAAATGGTTTGCCCTGTTTATTCTCCATATTCATACTTTATTATTTTTATAATTAGCTTAGTGCGTATCAGAGAGATGGAATGCTCTGCACATTTTCTGTGCATAGGTTTCTGTCTTTCCCATTACCTTTGAGCTACCCACATTTTTACTAAAGAACGAGAGGACGACTGGGGGAAAGATGGAATCTCTGTAGCATCTATGTAAATCTCCTGTAGACCTAAAATTATTCCCTCAAAGTGTTTTTTTTTGTTTGTTTTTTGCAGTTTTGGGCCAGGGCTGGGTTTGAACCCACCACCTCCGGTATATAGGAACAGCACCCTACTCCTTTGAGCCACAGGCACCACCCTGCTCAAAGTGTTGTTAACAAAAATAAAAGGAGGAAAAGGAAAAGCAGAAGGGAGAAACTGAGGAGTAAAAAAGCAAAGTGTGTGATTTTAAGGACCTAGAGACTGCAGAGCTGTACCCGCTGATGTTACAGTCAGAAAGTCTGCGTGTGTGTCTGATGGTTTGTAGCCATCAGTTTTTAGTTTTGAGGCATAGTGATCATTAGGCCTGGTGTGCCTCCAACTCAATTAAATTTGGTTTATTAATGCATAATCCAATATTGCTATGTATAGCAGGACACGTAAAGGATTTTAAAATTCTATCTTCTGATGTGGCCTGAATTATTTCAAGGAAACACCCACTGTCAAGTGAGTGAAAATGAATAATTATGGGAGCCCTAAAACCCTACAGTTGAGCAGACTAGACAGCTGCTATTATTAAGCTCTCTAAATTGAAAGTATGGATTCCATCATTACAAGAACAAAGACAGGGCCGTGATAATTACGACAATGCTATAGCTTCCCTCTTTTGTTCATGTGTTTGGTGAAATATTTAAAGGCACAAGGAAAAAATAGCTCAATTTCTGTGTCTGGTTACTCACTTAGATGAATTGTATTTTTCAACCGATTGTAATCATAACAGAGCTTGCAATCCCTGCCACATCGTGATAAGAAAGCGCCTATTTGGGGAAGGAATTAAATGATAATAAACATAGTGTAGACTCAGTGGGGGTGATATTGTTTAATGTCAGTAGTGATTGAAACTACCTTCTAGATGACTGAAGCTTTGTTGGCCTCTTCTGTTTATATTAATTTCTCCTTTTCAAAGGCCATTATCTTAAATTGCATGTTATATAACTTGTGCAGCCTCCCTCCGGCCCACGGCACCACTTGTAAAGAAACTTGACGATGCATACTGTAGGAAAAATAAAAGTTCCTAGGCTCAGCATCGTGGAGATTACAATCTTGAGACCCTTAATGGGAACGGATTAAACTTTGTACAATTTCCTTTTGTCATGTGAATTGAAGTCCGTTGTGCTATTTTCTCTGCTCCTTTCCATCTTTGTCACTAAAATGATCCATGAAAATGTTAGCACTGCTTAAGCAACCCTGGCCTGGCTTTAACCCAGTCAGAGTCTTACAGTTTGATTGGCTCTGAATTTTCTCCACCGCCACCCCCTCAAAAAAGCCAAGCAGGAAATTAGGATAAACCCACCCAGCAAATGACAAGACATGAAAACAGGGATGTCTTTTGGCTCAGGCAGGCTTAACAAGGATATTCAATGATCTTCCTGTCGATCTCATGAAAAAAAGAAAAAATTGAAATGAAAGGAGAAAAACGTTCCAACATAAATCCAATCTTGTGACAGCGGCTGCACACCTCTGCAAGAATGAAGAGAGAACACTACAAAGGTATTCATTCTCAACACACGTTCAGGTTTTCAGATTCCAATCACAGAATCTCTCAGATGCCAGACCGCCCACGTTTGCATTACCTCCCAGGTTCAGAAGGAGTTATTCAAAGGACTATGGTATCCACAGACTTTGACATTGCCTTGCATTGACCAGTAGCAATGGAGAAATCATAAATATACCTATTAAGAAAAAGTGAGAGTTTCACTTCCTCAGAGCTTGATTTTGTTTTGATCTTGAGAGTGTCTTTGATGTTGGGCAAGGCTGCTGCACCACACACTGTCTTCGGTACTTTGATTGCAAATAAACTCATCCAGGGGAGATTTGAGAGCAAAATATTTTTGCGACTTATTTTTATATTGATCTCAATAATCCCATAACCATCAATAAATAACTGCTTTCTCCAAATAAAATCCATAAAATTTGACACATAAAGATAACCAGAGATTTAAAAAAAAAAAACTATAGGCTTTTATTTAATGAAACCTAAAGTTGTTAATTTTTATTATGTGACCCTCAGCGGCTTGGTCTATTTTGATTGAGAATAATTCTCTCGTACACGCATATATTTCATGGTTACATAGAGCATAGGATTAGGGATGGAAAAACAAAAGCTATAGGTGATAAAATCTTGTCTTAGTGAGTCATTTTCACAACATGGTATCAAAGATGTGCTATATGTATTGCACCAGAATTTTTCCTGCGGTCTTTTCTCAAGATCAACTTTGAAATCATCCATGATACTTTTATCCTATCCTATCCCTACTACTAGGTCTACCAAATCTTTCTGGAAGGAGAGTGAATAAAAGAGAGACCAACCTTCAACTCCACTTTACCTGGTTTTATGCTTCCCTGCTTTGGCTGAGTCAATATTCTAAACAGGTAATATAATCACGTGAGACCCCATCCAGGGAGGCCACAAGCTGGCCGAAAGGCTACTCCATTCATACGGTAACCTTTTACTCTCCCAGGATTTTTCCTAAAAATAAAACTTGATTGGATTGAAGAACCAAATGAAAATATTACTAATATTTGTGGAACATTAACCCTGTGTCACATGCTGTATGTATAAACACTGTATGTGTGAACCTCCTTATAGCTCTAAGTCACTTATAAGGGAGATACTGTAACTGTACTATTTTACAGAAAACTGAGGCTTGAAAAGATATATACTTTGCCATGTTGGCACAGATATGAAGCAGACAGGTAGATCCACAACTGATGTATAATTATTTTTACCTTCCTTCTATACTACTCTGATTCTGTAAATTGGGCTGTCTTATTAACTAAGGAGTAGCTATCCAAGGCTTTCTAAAACTTTATTTAATTTTGACTAAAGCTATGCTGTTGACGGGGTATTGAGGCAGCATGATTTGGAGTAGTTGCTATCTTTCTACTAATGGTTGGGTCATTTTTATTTATTCCAGTCATCAAAATATCCCATGTGCTGGCACAAGAAAGAAACGAAAAGAAAAAGAGAGCTTTAAATGTAGGTAGAGAGAGTTATATAGATGCAGACATTAGATCATTCATTTAAACTAAAAGATAGACATTTCTTTTTTCCAATCATTACCAAGTCAGAGTGTGAGAGTAATTTTAACTTAAATGCACATCTCTCGAACTTACAATTAAAACTGTTCATTACAGTCTATTATTTGGAGGTTATAATGCATAGCAACTGCTTGGACACTCAGCACAAGTCTTTTTTGACTAATATTCCAATTCATTATTTCATTGGGATTATTTTTCTTAGTGTATGGACTTCCAGGGATATACAGAAATAGAATTAGATCAATGCACAAAAACTCTCAGTGAAAACAAGTGTTTCCCAGCCTGATCAAGAGCGATATCCCCATCTCTAAAAATAGCCAAATAGTGTGGCAGGCACGTGTAGTCCCAGTTATTCAGGAGGCTGAGGCAAGAGGATCATTTGAGCCAAAGAGTTGGATGCCATGGTGAGCTATGATGCCATGGCACCTTACCAAGACTCTGTATCAAAAAAAAAAAAAAAAAAGAAAGAAAGAGAAAAAGAAAATCAGAATTTCAATTTAGTAGTTCTTACCCTTTAGAAATCTCCGTACCTTACAATGGCACATCAAGACTTCAATAATTTCCCAAACTCTTGCAATGGAGATTAGCATTCTCTAAAAAACAGTACTGAGACTAAAACTATTGCCAATTTCTCAAATAAAAAAACAACAAATGAATAGCTCTTTAGAAATAATTATCTCTGAATTTCAGAGAGCTTTGGAACCATCAATGTATTTTAAACAATAGCAGCATGATACTATTAGTAATCAATATGCAAAATAAATGATAAAATTGCTATGTTACATACTAAACTATTGTCATTTGGAATACTGGTATAATTTTCTTTTAAAATTGGTAAAATTAATTGTTAGCAATGAGAGTAGGACTGGTTACTGGGGAAAGTTTTACAATCTCATGGAAGTTATTTCTTGGTTATATCAATTATGATGATGCTAAGGTGTTTAGTGAACAAGGACTATAAATGTTAAATGTCCTACAAATGCACAGGTTTTCTTAAAAGACATTTAAATATCTTTCCAGATATTTAAGTGAAACCATCAGATGAAGTCTTATCTTCCACTCCAGTTGTGTAAATTGTTTGAATAAAATTTTCTTTTCTTTTATTTCTCAAAATTATCAAACCTAGAATATTACACTGATTTTGTAAAATTACATTGTTTGTAGTTTGATCATTTATTGATTTTAGTTCAGAAAAATAAACAGTATGTTATAAAATATTATAAAAAGAATATTTTTTATCTGATGGGGCTGAGATCTACAGGATAAAAAATAAAGAAGGCATCATAGGGTAGAAAAGCATAAGTCTGCATAGCAAAAACTCATGAACTAGAATATGTTCAAAAAAGTGTCCTTATGGCAACTTATGAGAGATAAAAGTTGTTAGTGTCATGTTTTAGTGGCCAGGTTTGGTTTCCTAACTTAGCCTTTTCAGCTCCCTTAGTAAGTCAGGAAGGTGAAAGTCGATTTTGGTGATATTTACAATACCTTCTGAGAGCACAGTTTAAAAGTATTCAGAGAAAAATTTGTCAATGATTATTGTCTTTTTTGAGTTTTCGTTGTGTTTTTGTTGCTGCTGCTGGTGGTGATTTCATATCCCTTTTTGTCATTTTTGACAATTTTGCCATACTTTCAGCCATAAGAAAAGATGGAGACTTTGCATCTTTTATGTTTACCTGGATGGAGTTGAAACACATTCTTCTCAATAAAGTATCTCAAGCGGCTCAGTGCCTGTGGCTCAATGGGTTAAAGCGCCAGCCACGTACACCTGAGCTGACAGGTTCGAATCCAGCCTGGGCCCACCAAACAACAATGGCTGCAACCAAAAAATGGCTGAGCATTGTTTTGGGTGCCTATGGTCCCAGCTACTTGGGAGACAGAGGCAAGAGACTTGCTTGAGCCCAGGAATTGGATGTTGCTGTGAGCTGTGATGCCAGAGCTCTCTATCCAGATGACAGCTTGAGGCTGTCTCAGAAAAAAAAATAATAATAATGGAGAAATTGCCAGGAAGGCTATGTTAATCAGTTTGATAAAAATAGCTAAGATTGTATAGGAAACCAGCACATTGTACCCCTTGATTACACTATTGTACACAGCTATGATTTAATTGCAAAGATAATAAGAAAAAAAAATATATAAGGATATTTTGAAGGGAGAGAGAAACTTGAGATTTCTTCCAGATTTCTTTTGATTTGTGTACATGACAATTGTATAGCTTCCTTGTTAATTACAATGAGTTAAAAATTGGTCAGCATTTCCAACGGTAGTTTTCCATATCCCTAGTAAGATGCAAAAAATTGAAAAAATGTTTCTACTCCAAAAGGGTTTTTCTAAGACATACCCTTGGCCTGTGCTTCTACCCCTCAATCTGTTTCTAAATTAAAAATAAAAGCATTATCTGGATTTAACAAACCACCTTTTAACTCATTCCAATGTCTCAGAGATCCATATGCAGGGCTTAGAAGACATCACATCACAAGCCAGATTTTCACCTTTATCTTCACTTTCTTTCTTGACCGCTATTATTTAAGATATCTATATTAAGCCGAGCCCTTTACCATTATTTGATTACTGTTAGTATTTTTGTTTGCCTTATTTACTAGCTTTTAAAGAACGGGAGAAGGAAGACTTTGTATATATATATTTACCTGGTTGTCACCACCATTTTAAAATACAGGATGTCCATAAAATTAGTACTTTAAATTGCACACGAACTTGATGTTAAAAAAGGAACTTATTCCCCAAACATTACAAGTATTTTTTAAGATTAGTATTTCTGAGTTTCATTTCATCTTTCTCGTTAATAACATGCAATTATATATACATTATAGATACATATAATTCTATTAGATTAAATCTAAAATAGTGACTAGCATTAAAATACTCTATAATCTATTTATATTATGTCTATTCAAATCCTAATCATTCACCTCCACTTCAACACAGATATTCTTCAACTCTAAGGCCATTTTGCTCAATTGCTATAAACAATGGGCTCCTTCATGCCCGGGACAACATCAGCCCCCATGCTGACTTTAAAATCTACTTGTTTCTTTTAAGCTTAAACCACATATATTTCTTAAGCTTTAAAAGTTAATAAAATAATGGAGTCTTAAGATATAGATATATATAAAGTGCAGTGCTCAGCTACATATTATTATTGTTACTACAGATATAATCAAAACATATTTCCTCAATTATTATTTGATGAATTGAAAACTCTAATTAAAACAAAGTCATTTATCATCTATGCCCATAGACTAAGACAGAAATGTTCTCGGAATATTTTTCTAAAAAGTTTTAAATATTTGTACATTGCACCCTCTTAAAAAAAAAATCCGCAAAATCCAAACAGTAATTCTTTTCTTCTTGAAATTGAGACTCTTAATAATTGTTTCCAGTTAAGTGTAATTCTTTCATTTAGTCATACAGCTTTCCTCCCAACCAGAAATCAATATTATCCATGCTTGAGTAAAGAAATTCAGATTTTACATAAATATAGAAAAGATATCTTTGACACCTTTAATAAACAAAGACCACATTAGACAACACTGTGAGGGTGTTTATGCAAAAGCTCGATGGCATCATCTTATGCTGTCATTCCTAATGTTTCTACACTCAAACACAACAAACAGAACAATCTGCTAACTAGAAGAACGTCTTGTTCTGTAAATATTTCAGTTCGAAGAACATTTAAACAATTTAAAACAAACTTCCAATGTGTTCAGTTAAATTAAAGCAGAATACCAAAGAAATGAAACTTCCCTTACTATATAACCAATAAGAATTTACTAAATATTTACCAAAAACTAAATGCAAATATGTGTATATTCAAAAATACTATTTAAGCATGGATATTAGAAAGGGAGATGGGAGTCAAAAAGTTTTCATTTCAAGAAGAGTTAAGGCTTAACTAAAGCTGGAAGGTTTTAGTTCAAGTCCCATGAGTCCAAGGTTTGAAATGTGTTTCTGAAAAGTCAGTCCTCCTTTTACAGAACACATTGGCTAGTTCATCTCTGAATCTGAATCTGCCAATTTCTCACCTACCTCCCATTCAAACACTGGCACTAAAAAGGAATAAACAAGGAAGTCACAGAAATGTATTTTCTTTCCACTCTGCAGCCATGCTAACAATTAAGTCTTTCGTCCACAGAGCACTCGGCATTTACTATATTCTTTTTTATTTCTTAGAAGATGTTTTTAAGGTTTTTGTTTGTTTGTTTGTTTTTGTAGTAAACAGCTTGGACTCTGTAGTCACACTCCCTGGATTTATCTCTACCTGTGGAATATTCTTTGTGGCTTTGGGTAAGTCAAACTGTGGCTCCACTTAACTCATAAGTAAAATAAATATATCATTAAATTAATATGAGGACTAAGTTCCTATGTGAGAGGTAAGGCTTAAGTCTCCTAAGACTACATCATAGAGACACTATCTCTTACAGGCTTGAAGGGGATCAATCTTGGTAGTTTTGAGGTGACTCAAGTGAAACAAGTTGCCGGCCTGTTACATTATGTAACTTATAGACCCCCTATCCAAAAATGCTGAACTGATACATCATACCATAGTCCCTCCCCGCCACTTTGTAAACTGCCAACATAGGATGCAGACCTTATTATATCAAAGGAGTTTTGATATTCTCTCAATTTTACATGCTGGGTAGGCAAAATAGGACTATAACCAAAGTACTGCCAGGTTACATTGCTATTGGATCCCAATCCCTGTTGCACTAAGAGAAGGATTCCTGCTTTCCTAATTACACAACTTAAATATCACCTAGCACAGATACTGAAGTCTAGTATTCAGCCCTGAAGACCATTTGCAATGATACACAATCAATGGACACTGCATCCCCGAGTTCACAGACTTCTCCCAACAATTATTTCAGAAAGTCTTAAGCTAGTGTGTGTGCTATCAGATCATTCATCTTTGTTTTGATACATATCTGTAAAGTGCTCTAACTACCTCACACATAGCACTATATGAAATGATTATTGCCATTCTACTCATGTCTCATTGAACTTCCACTTTTAGAAGACACTTTAAGATATACCTCCATTAACCCTCAACCTTTAATACTTTACTAAGGCTTTACATTTAGCAGAATCTGTACAATACAGTTTCAATATCATCTTATTGAAATTGCACAGTATACCTATGCATAGGCAATTATCATCATGTTACACATGCATCAAGAGGCTCAGACATACAAGATCACACAGCCAGTAACATTTAACCACTCACTTACAAGGGACATCCCTATTACTCTGGATTGTAGTAGCTTGTCTTAAAAGTCACAAGACCCTTACTCTGAGAGGCATTATTTCATCACTCCCAAGGTCAACTCTGGAGAAAAACCTAATCCAGAGGGAGCCATTTAAGTACTATCAATCTCAGTTATGGTGCACATAATCCCTCAACTCTCACCATTTTTCTGAAACTGGGATAGATAAAAACAAATATAAGAAGTGTCTTTCAAATCAGCTAAGTCTTCAGATATGATTTTGCAGAAAAGTCAAGTGCTTCTGAACCACCATGTTCAATACACACTGAGCAGATGGCCACAGTAGAAGGAATTATAGTAGTAACCTTCCCTCAACAATAGTCTCACTTTGGGGCAGTGCCTGTGGCTCAAGGAATAGGGCGTCGGCCCCATATACAGGAGGTGGTGGGTTCAAACCCAGCCCTGGCCAAAAACTACAACAATAGTCTCACTTTGTGCATCCCTCTTTCTCACTGTTAAAATTCACTTTGAAGGCCAACCGTTATTCTCATGCAAAACTGGAAATGGAAAACAATAAGCTCTGATCCTAACAAACCTGAGCACCCATCACAAAGAATTCAAGGCTTCCATTTCATTAAACACCCCAAGATGGATAGGTTCTACACAAAATGTAAAGTTTCAAAATATAAATCTGCTCAAATTTATCCTTCTGTTGAATTTTTACTGCAAAGTATTACACTATAACTAATAGCCAGCATGTAGTAACCAGAAACTAAGTGGCATTGACATAAATCATGTTTAGCAGGCACATTCTGTAGATGTTACCCAACTGAAATGACAAAGGATGATATGCTGCAAAGGTTCACACAGTAAGATGATCTCTTTATGTTTACTGGAAATGCATAAACCATTTGCAAGCTGAGAACTGGCAAGTTGACATAAACAAATCCTATGTGTTTTAACTAAAAAAAAAAACAAAGTCACAGAGAGTAAAGTATCCTTGCCATTGCTGGATTAATATAGGGTTTTACTCATTTGACCAATAAATATTTATTGAGGGATCTGAGCCAGAAATTAGATTGTATCCTGAAATCATATCAATGAACCAGACAAGTTTTTACCCCCATGAAGCTTATACCATACTGAGAAGATAAAATAAAGTTTAGATCTGTGTTTCTCAAATTTCTATGCAAATAATACCCCTAAGAATCTTGTTAAAAATGTAGTTTTTATTCTCTTAGATGTGGTGTGGGGCCTAAGAATAAATATGTTTAACAAAATTCCAGTTAATGCTAATTATTCCATGAACCATACTTTGAAACAGCAAAACATTAGCTCATTTGAATCCACATTCATCAAAACATCCTTTTCACGTTGAGTAGATGTATTTACTAAGGAACAGGAATTGAAAGATAACTATAATCTTACTGGACCAAAGCTATTGTCTTTCTGTAGCATCTACAATAAAATGCCTATATATTTATTACATGCATCAATATGGCAAACAGAACTGAAATTAAAGAACTCATTAATTCAACTGTTTTTCCTTCAAATTCTTGCTAAATTTGTAGCACAAGTTAAAGTTGTAATTTTTCTAGGTAACATAGGGCACTATCTAAATGTCTGTCTTTGGAATCTATGAGTTCCACATCCAAATATTCAGGCAATTGAAATAGAATAAAAATAAAAAACAAAATAAAATTTAAGAGAATATCCTGTAACAATTACTTATATAGTATTTATAGCGTATTAGGTACTATAAGTAATCTAGAGGTTATTTAAAGTATGTTGAGAGGATGTGCGTAAGTTATATATAAATACTATGCCAGAAATCCATGAATTTTGATATTGGTGAGACAGAGAAAGATGTCAGGTAGGTTCCAGAACTCCTGCAGATATCAGGATACAATTTTACATAGAATTATCATCTTAGCCTCTTTCTATACAAATACCCACTAATAAATTACATACAAGAAATGCTATACTCTGACTGAAAACACTGACTTAAAATTACTAATTAGCATCTATACCAAGTACTGTTTCATACACTTTTAGAAATTATTTAAATAGTTTATTAAAGCTTATACATATTTTATTATTATTATTTTTTATTGACTCATAGCTGCGTACATTAGTTCAATAATGGGGTACAGTGTGCGGGCTTCACATGCAATCTGAGATATTTTCATCAACCTGATTGACATAACATTCATGAGATTTTCTCGTTTACTATGTGAAAACATTTTTGATCCATATTTAGAAGTTTTCTCCTGACCCTTCAAATATGTACCAC
>CAUYON010175435.1:0-18803 GCA_963573935.1 Arctocebus calabarensis
TTATAACAAAGACATCTTTACCAGAATGTTCATTGCAGCCCAATTCATAATTGCTAAGTCGTGGAAGAAGCCCAAGTGCTGATGGATTAATAAGTTGTGGTACATGTATACCATGGAATACTATGCAGCCTTAAAGAAAGAAGGAGTCTTTACCTCTTTTATGTTTACATGGATGGAGCTGGAACATATTCTTCTTAGCAAAGTATCTCAAGAATGGAAGAAAAAGTATCCAATGTCCTCAGCCCTACTATGAAGCTAATCTAGCTTTCATACGAAGGCTATAACCCAATTATAGCATAGGAATATGGGGAAAGTGGTGAGGGAGGGGAGAGGAAGGGGAAGGATGGGTGGAGGGAGGGTAAATGTTGGGGCCACACTTAACGGTGCATCTTAGATGGGTTCTGACAAAACTTACTAAATGCAGAATACAAATGTCTTCACACAATAACTAAGAAAATGACATGATGGCTATGTCAAACAATTTGATGAAAATGTTTCAGATTGTATATGAAACCAGCACATTGTACTCCTTGATTGCACTAATGTACTCAGCTATGATTCAACAATAAAAAAAAAAAATTCAAGTCTTGTTCATTTTATCCTAAGTTCAAAGCAATAAGCCCGCAGGTGATATAATTTGGTGAGTAATTATTATCTGAATGAAAGATTGCTTCACATACTATTCTAAATTTATTTTAGGCTGCTGAAAATAATAGGTTCCAAATGATAACCTAGTTAACACCACGACCTCCCACAAAAAGGCTAAATGTCTTAAAGAAGCAGACCACATTTGCAGCTTGCCAAGAGCTAAGAGATGTGCCAGAATAATTTTATCTTAATAATAATTTTCTTTCTCCTGATATTTTCTTCCATTGCCCTTCTCCTCCTGTGAGCAGTCAGACTAGTATTGCCAGGAGAGCTGTGGCAATACTCCAGGAGCCTCCTTCTGGCTTTGGTTCCTAAAAGCCTGGAGCTCTAGTTAGAATGCCATGGAAGAAGACTCAGCCAAATTCTGGAAGAAGAGATACTTTCCCTAAAGATCAAGCAAGTATTCCCAGGTTGGTGGGAGGGGAAAAGAGAAGGGCAGTGATGAGGCTACAGGTGCTGGGAGGTTCTTACACTGGGACCCCACAATCTGCTTCCTGATAGACTCAAAAAGACACCAGGAGATGGTTGGTTTGTGGGACTAAGCAGGTACATTTCTGTGACCTCACAGTAGTGGGGAGAGTACCCAAACCCAAAGGACCTCTGTGCATAGGAAAAGGGACAATCTACTGACAACCTACACAGACTATCACTGTAGCACCTCTTAGTAAAAGACCACAGACGATCTTTTTGGCACAGCAATTGAAGTATTGGCTTGTACTATTATAAAAATGTGTATGTTTGTTTGCAGAGGGTTTGCTGAACACATAAAGCTGAACTTCCCAAGGTTAATAAGATACAATTCCTCCATACTACTCAGAACTGGGAAAGAGGTAGGAAATCACCCATGCTTAGTCCTGCTGGGCACTACACGCAGGACCGTTTGTCAAATCTTACCACAAGCTCTAAAAGACCATTAGACCCTGAACCTCTACTGCTACACGCTCATTCTAAGAGATAGTCTCTTTCCTACTAAATACAAAATCAAAGATTTAGTAAGAAGAATGTTGAGTGGTGAGAACAGTCTGGGCAATATAAGGGAGACCTTGTCTCTACAAAACCATTTTTTTTAAAATTAAAGAATATTCACAGGAGCACTAGTTAACAGTAGAAAAAATAATGAAAAATTAATAAACCTTCCTTTTACAGGGCTAAATCAACAATGGAAAGGTAAAAGCTCTCCTAACCCAGTGTAACTGAACTGAACTTCTTTTCTTCCATAAGACCTGATGACCAAGGTCGGGGCCCTGCCAGCAGGATGTGCACTCTGCAGTTGGGGGTATCTGATACTCCAGCTCCCACCAGCTGAGATGTGTGTTGAGTCAGAGTCTGCTGGAATTGTCCCCAGAGCAGTTTATGGCAACCGTATATGTTAATTTTTATCTTATAGTATAACTAAACATTATGCAAACTGATACAATATGAGAGCAGAGAGAAAGTGTGTTTCTATGAAAACTATGTTAAATGCCTGGGGAAGATTTCATACATGGAAAAGTTGTCAAAGAATTGTTGTGGAAGGAGATTTGGGTGAGGCAACTGTAAGTGAGAGGGAAAAAAATATGAAGATTTGCACCAGAGTTGTTTGACTGTATGTCCCTGAACCTTTAAGACAGAAACTGGTGTGGTAGAGGGTGCCATGGTGGGTGTGGTGTAGGGAAGATAAAGGGCTAAAACTCCAGCTAGCAAAAGTCCTGTGTTCTGTGCAAAAGACGGAGGAATGAATATGCATTTATGTTTTGGTTCAAACTAAAATGTGTAAATATGTATCTAAAATTTTCCAGCATTCTACAGTCTCATCGGCTTTTTCTAGTAATTAAGCAGCTGCTGAGACAGATAAGAGAGACTACCGCACATTCACAGAACGAAATGTTCTTCAGCTGTCCAAACAAAATGCTAGAAGAAGTTTTGACATGAAAAGACCTTCACAATATATTGTTAAATGAAAAAAAAAAAATCCCAGTCTTGTGTGTCAAAATAACTACTTTTATATGTCTGAGTGGTAGAAATAGGAGTTATTTTTATTTCTTCTTAAGGGATTTTTTTATTTTGTTTCATGGCTATAATACATATTTTGTGGAACAGGGAAAATTACCACCCCAAAATAAAAATAGTACATGTTTGGCTAGAAAAAAAAATATCTGTCCCCAGGGGACCCCGAGAGTGGGAGGTTGGGAACACTGCAGGTTGGGGCAAGGGTTCCCTGTGAGGATCCCAGGGAGCCCCAGCCCTGGCCCCGAGGCCTTGTTCCCACCCCCCGGGGAGCTGCAGGTGTTCATTTTCCATAGTCTTTGCTCATGGATCTGGAACTGGCCAGGCCCGCCTGGATCATTCAGAGTGCCTCATGCAATGACAGTCCGATGGTGCCGTCAGACTGTCAGAGTGGCTGGGGCCATTCAAGGACTTCTTTACTCACCCTCTGGCCCCTGGGCTGGAAGCTGGAACAGCTGGAGCCCCTTGGCCATCTCTTCCTCTCACTCTTATTCTTCTCTATGACAACGCCCCATCCTTCTCCTCATATTGATTGGGATTGGTATTGTTTACTCTCTCCTCTTTCCTAAAATACCAACTCCCATCTAAAAGTATGAAAATGTCCACAGGAGAATAATCCAAATGTTGTTCGCTGAATGAAGTGTCACATGTCAGCACGTACAGCTACTCAGAGAGGAGAGCTCCACGTTGGCCCCAGGCTGTGTGGCAGGTATCTAGAAGCAGGTGGCATCTGCAATGGGTGGTCAATGACTTTGGGCACAGACTGACCTGCTGCGTGGGTCAGCTTGGACCTCTCTGTGACAAAGTGGTGTAAAATGACAGAAATTTATTGTCTCATAGTTCTGGAACCTAGAGGTGTGAGAGGGAGGTGTTGACAGGGCTTCCTGGGGACACCGAGAGAGAATCTGCTCCCTGCCCCTCCTCTGCCTTCTGGTGGCTACTGGAAATCTTTACTGTTCCTTGGCTGTGGTAACATAACTCCATACTAGGGGTTAGAACTTCAATAGATGAACATTTGGGGGACACAAATTATAGAACCTGTCTCGGTCTGGTATAGAGTGAGGGCCCACTGGACCAGCCACACTTCCTGTGGGACTTGGCCATCTCCACGGCTACAGAGGGGGTCAGTCTTCCCGTTTGGCTTATTCAAAAAGCTCCCTCAGTGCTTCCCCTACAAGGGGAGCACACAGGGAAGAACAGAGCAGAAGGCTGTCCTCATGAGTGTCACATCCCTGTAACTGCAGAACTTGGTCTCAGCAGCCACCAGAGGAAGAAGAGCTTTTTCAGAGGCTCAGAGAGCTTCCGGGCAGAAACTTCCCACCCTGCAGGGCAGCTCACCTTCAAGCCCAAGACAGGAAGGCAGCTTCTGGGTTCCTCTGGCTCTGCTGGCTCCAGTTGTTCTGCCCTGGGGGAGCCCTCCCCAACTGCCCCCTAACAATCCCAGGCTGCCCACACAGAGGTCTACCTGTGTCTCCTCACACTCACCCCACGATTGGTCACAGCTTGTCTGCTCCCCCTCTGGAGTTCAGGCTACTGGCAGCAGGGACCATGTCTCAGTTACTGCAGGGTCTCCTGTGCCTGGCTCAGAACCTCTCCCCAAACTAGGCCAGAGGTCCACACACCATGACCCCTGGGCCAAATCCTTCCCACCCACCACCTGTTTTTGTCTTAGTTTATGAGCTAAGAATGGTTTATACATTTTTAAATGGTTGGTGTGGAAATTCTTAAAAAGAATAATATTTCATCACTTGTAAAAATGATATGAAATGCAAGTTTCACTGTCCATCAATAAAGTTTTATTGGAACATAGCAGTACTCATTCATTTTTGTATTATCTGTGGCTTCTCTGGCACTACAACAGCAGAGTTGAACAGGTATGATGGAGACCATCTGTCCCACAAAGCAGGAGAATATTTACAGTCTGTCCCTGTATAGAAAATGTGTGCAACCCTTCTACTAGACGATATTGTGCCAACCCCTGTACTCATGATACTGCTGTTGACTGATGATAAAACAATTGGATAAACGTCTCCAGTGCCCACACAGCTTACTCTGCCTTATGCTGTTAGCTATTTTTACCTATGAGATCCCAAAGGCAAGAATTGGGTCTTCTTTTCTGGCTCCTCCACAGGGTCAGAAGGTCTTAGAAAATGTCAGACACCAGGAAGCAGCAATGTGCTGGAAAAGCCCTGAAACTCCAGCACTCCTTCCTCACTGGTCAGTGGTGTCCTTGACCCTGGGCCTGAAGGTTAGCTTCTGCTTGCTGTGACAGTTTCTCTCAGCGGGGTGGCCATTCCCCCACGTGCGGGGAGAGGAGATGTGAGGCCTGTCGACCTGCTAATGCATGGAAGGACACAGCCAGGTCAGCAGTTGAGCAAAGAATTTGACTTTCCCTTCGGCACAAAGGAAATAGTGCAGAATGTAGGTGCCGACAGGACTGCATTTAAAGCTCATCTGTGATTCCTCATTCTGTGACTTTCACACAAGCTGCTGAGCCTCTGTTTTTCATTTGTAAAGTAGAGACAATATCGCTGTCTTAGGAACTCAGAAAGATACTGTATGTGTAAAAGGATGTTGAGAGATGTTTTTCCATATCTTGGGAATTGAAACCAATATTCAGTCTCTTGGTAACGATCAATTGAACAATTATGATACTATGCACCAGGCACTGTTCTAGATTTGTAGGATATATCAGTGCTGTAACTGAGTGCTTGGGTCCCCCAACTGAAGATTCATGTGTTGTGATTCCTACTTTGTTATCCCCAAGGCTGGCACAGAGTTTAAAAATGGAAAAAAAGATTCATGTGTTGAAATCTAATCCCCAATGTGATGCTATTAGGTGGTGGGACTGTTGGGAGATGATTAGGTCATTAGCAGGGAACTCTCATGAGTGGGATTAGTACCCGTAAAAGAAAACCCAGAGAGACCTTCTCCCCTTCCTCCATAGGGGACACAAGAAAAAGATGGCCATCTATGAACAAGGAAATTGGCACTCACTATACACTGGAATTGCCAGTGCCTTCACCTTGGATGTCCCAGCCTCCAGACCCATGACATATATGTCTGTTGTTTCAGACACCCAGTCTGTGATATTCTGTCATAGCAGCCCAAATGGATAAGACACTGGTGGACAAAACAGAGAAAGAAACTTCTTTCAAGCTGCTCATATTTTATCAGGAGAGAGAGAAAATAAACAACAAACATAAATATGTAAATTATATAGTATGTTAGCAGCTGATAAATAGCATGGGGAGAAAAAGAAAAAAGTAGGGCAAGGCATGAGTTTTGGGGAGTGCCACCATCAGGGCACAGTTTGCAATATTAAACAGAGTGATTGGGGAGGATTTAAGAAGAAGGGGAATCAGAGATACACATATGTCTTTCAAATAAAGAGGTGTTGAACCCTGGGCAAATTACATACTTCCACTGAACCTGTTTTTCCTCATCTCTAGCTAGAAAAGCTGCTTCTCAGGATTCTTGTGAGTTTTATAGGAAACTGGATCTGTAAAAGCACAAAGCTTAACATAGAGTGGGTGCTCAACAAATGGATATTATGAGGAGAACAATAATGGTTTTGTTTTTTGGTGGAGGGTTGCACATTAAATAAAGAAATATCATAAAGTAGGGCACCTCCTCCTCAGACCACCTGGGGTAGCCTCTGAGAGTTCAGTCGGTTTGTGCCACAGAAATCTCCCTGCAAGCACCAGGAACCTACATAAAATATCAGATACTGGGGACACCAAAGTCTTTTCCGATGTTTACCTCCCAAATCAGAAGACTACCTTGACTCTAGATGTGTGTGTGTGTTGTTATTGGTATTGTTGTGCTGAGAAAGTAACTTGGGAGCATTGCTAGCTCAGATCAACGTGCTGCCTGTAAGTGCTTTGGGTCAACACTCACCTACCCACTCCCTTGGTGTAGAACTGGCTACATGATTTGTAGGGCTCTATACAAAATAAAAATAATGGAGGCCCTTGTTTAAAAAGCAGGTGGAAATTGCCATTAAAAGTACTAAATATAAAGCTTTTTTCTTTTTCCCCTGGTTCTCTCAAATTGTCATGATATCTTTTATTCACTATTTAATGTCATTTTAAGTAAATACAAATTAAAATGGGATATTAGCGTGAATTTTACTATTCGCCTTTATACTGTGCAATGCCAGCTTATGAATGCAAATATAAGAGCATTTAACTCATGTGAAATCATCAAAGTTACACAATTATATTTCATTGCTTACATACATCTATGTTTCATTCTTACCAAAAGTGGAAACAGTGCATCAAATGAGCTCAAAAGGTTTTAGTTTACTTCTGGATACAGAAGCACTCTACCAACACTTTCTACCTTCAGTTTAAGGCAGCGGTTCTCAACCTGTGGGTCGCAACCCCTTTGGACTATATTAAAAGTTCATAGCATTAAGAAGGTTGAGAATCATTGGTTTAAGCTAAGAAGAAAAACTAGAGTTTTCCCCTATTTCCCTTTCCCTCTATGTCATTGTAGGGAAGTTCAAACTTTCCCTCTGAAGGTTCAAGTCTAAGTCTCTTGAAATGAATTGACAATAGATAGGTTAGCAAGAAAAAAAGGCATATCATTTTTTAATGTGCATTAGCATGAGGGAATCATAGGAGAATGATTACCCAATAAATAACCCAATAAGGTCCAGATGTTTACACATCTATCTTCATAGGAAAAAGGGAAGTGGGGGGAAATGTAACAGTTTTTGAGAGGTAGTAAATAATTTTTAGGGGGAATGAATGGGCCCAATGCTCAGCAAATGGTTAGTAAAAATTATCTTGGGAATTGAATGAGACCAAAGAACTGTTTTTCTGGGCTCTGGGTTTGGTGTTTAATTTTCAATCTCTTCCTCTGTAATAGAAGTTCCAATCTTCTCTGCTTAATAAAATATAAGGGAGGAGATAAAAGTCAATTGTGTTTCTCTTTGGTACGCCTGATTTCCAAGTAGATGAGGGAATTTCAGTGAACAGACCATCCTGTGCTTTAGGAGAGACAGGATTGAGAGCCAGGTGTGGGGGTGGGTAGTCAAAGAGACCTTGAAGCTACTCCTTTAGTTCAGTAAATCAAAGCACCAGATTTGGGGGTATAGTTTTCTGAGCCCCAGTATCATTGTTTTCAGTGTAAGTGATTAGTGAGTTGTATTGTTGCTGTAGCAAATTACCACTTACTCAGTGACTTAAAATGACACTCATTTATTATATCATGATTCTTCATGTCAAAAGTCCGAGAATAGTGGGGCTCAACTGGGCCCCTTCTTAGAGTCTCACAAGGCTGAAACCAAGGTAACAGCAAGGCTGAATTCCTTTCTTCCTTTCTTGAATCTCTGATAGTGCTCTGCTTCCAAGATTATGCAGGCAGTTGGAGGAATTCAGTTCCATTACAGGACCAAGGCTCCTGACTCTTTGCCTACTGTCACCATGGGTCATTCTCAGCAACTAGAGACTGCCTGTCTTTCTTGACTCAGAGCTTCTTTCTTCCCTGTTCAAAGCCAGAAATGGTAGGTCAAATCCTTCTAGGTTTGAGATCCCCTAACTTCTGCTGCTGCATCTCCCTGACTCCAGCTGGAGAAAGTTCTCTGCTTTAAAAGACTCACGGGATTAAATTGGGCCCACCCAGATCATCTAGGATAATCTACCCAGCTAAAGGTCTTAGCCTTTTTGCCAATGTAAGATAACATATTCACAGGATCCAGAGATTAGAATGCAGATATCTTTGGGGGCTATTTTTCTGTTTGCCACAATAGGATGGTCCCTCAGTCACTGGTGTTTCCCGGAATACCATTGCCTTCTTTGTATGTTTGAAGCAAGTTCTGGCTTTACCAGAAAATATGGCATCTTGGGTTCTAAGTGCACCCACCTGCTCAGTTATAGGTGTAATGTGCTTCCTTCTGGTTATTTTGAGTGTCTCTGAACTCCCACATGTCATGGGTCCACCAGAATTCAGGACTCAGGGGCACCATAAACTCAATATGCAAATAGATGGCAAAGAATGGGGTAAGTGGGTGGCTCCTGTGGCTCAGTGAGTAGGGTGCCGGTTCTATATCCCGGAGGTGGTGGGTTCAAACCCGGCCCTGACCAAAAACTACAAAAAAAAAAAAGAATGGGGTAAGTGAATATTACATGTAGCTCCTCTTGTTTGTGCACATGCTCCATTGTCCTGTTACAATTTCATGTACAAAGTATAAGTTCAAAGACAATATTATTAAGAATTTAAACCAAGTATGGGTATCTTCTGAATATGGGGCTCTAAGCAAGTGCACAGGTCACTTGCCCATGAAGACAGCCTTGCCCACACACCCAAGGCCTCCTTGCTGGAGCCTACCTCCTCCTTGCTTGGAGTACTAAGAGGTTTTCCCAGGACATCCTGGCTGTTGTGACTTTGCTTGGTACACTCTCCGCCGTGGCAGTCCTGGGCTCAAAGGACAGCAAAGTGAGCAGGTGGGCTCAATGGATGGACCAGACCCTGGGCTGGAGACTAAGGCAGAGGCTCAGGTGGGAGTGAATGAGACCAGCAGGCTTGGGTGTTACCCAAAGGGCTCATTCTTAGTATAAGGCCATTCTATCTAGTTGTCCTAGTTCCAAGAGGCACATTTGAAGATTTTTAGTTCCTAAGACATGATAACAATGATAAAATGGCCGACACAACTGAACAGTCACGATGTACCAGGCACTGTGCTAAGCATGTTCTTGAGTACCTATCTTGTGTCAGGTACTGTTCTAGGTGCTAAGCACACGTGGTGAATAGGATAGCCAAGGTTGCTGCCTTCAGGGAGCTTACATGTTAGTGGACAAAAAAAAAAAGATATACAAATACTTGAATATAAAGGTAATGGAGAAATAGAAAGTAGGGGAGAGGCCTCAGGAGAGTTGACGCTTATGTTAATAGGGTCATCCGGACAGACTACTAAGAGGCAATGCCTGAATTTAGTGAGGAACTGACAAGCTCATCAAAGGGGGAACATGGGTTCAAAGGTACCAATGCCATGTCCAGGTGCTCTGGGCTAGAAAGTAGGGGACGTGGCATGTGACCACAGCAACGGCAAAGCTTCCACTCTGTCCATCATCCTCCACTGCATTGTAGTCTGTGTGATTTCTCCCTAAAGATGCACATATTGTATTTGAATTGTTTTTCCAGTCCATTCAGTAAATTCTTGATTCTCCACTGGACAGGGAGCAATCTCTCATCTTGGGACAGAACCCCAATGTCCTGAGAGTGCTTTTAAAAACCTGCAGGGGACACACCATTCCGACAGTTTGAGCTTGCTGTTTTGGCTTTCCTAGAAAATAAAACATGTCTGAGACTGCTGAAGCTGCTCCTGCTATCTGCACACCTGCAGAGAAGACACCTGTTAGGAAGAAAAGAGGCACAGCTACTGGCAAAGGCAAGGCAGCCCGCACTCCACCTCCCACCCCCAGTCCCAACACATCACTGAGGCTGTGGCCTCTTCCAAGGTCACCGTGGCATTTCCCTGGCAGCACTCATGAAGGTGCCAGTATCACACGCTATGATGTGGAGACTAACAACAGCTGTCTCAAGAGCCTGGTGGTCAAGGGCACGGTGGGGCAGACCAAGGGCATTGGAGCCTTAGGCTCCTTCAGACTTAACATGAAGGTGGCCTCCCTGGATTCTAAACCCAAGGCCAGGAAGGGATGCTAAGAAGACCTGGAGAAAATGAAGAAGCTGATGGTGGCTGCTGGAAGAACCACAAAAAAAAGATGGCCAAGAGCCCAAGAAAGGTAAAAGCAGCCAAACTGAAAAGGGCTGTCAAGAGTCCTGCCAAGGCCAGACCCCATGAACAAAAGGCAGCCAAGGCTAAATCTGCCAAACCAAAGGCTACAGAGATAACGAAGGTGGCCCCAAAGAACTGAAGTCCTAGCTGGATGTCCTGCAGTGAAAATCTCAAAGGCTCTGACCATATCCCAGGCCCTTGGAGTGACACCCCATCTTGCAGGGGAGCCTCAGCTATTTGCTGCTTTAGGCTTCAACTCTGAGAGCAATGGCTCCGGGATTTATTAACAATCCCCTGAGAAGCTTGTTTGAAATGCATGTCCTGGGGTCCACTCTGATTCCCCAGGGCTATGAGAGGACCCAGACATTTGCATTTAAACAAGGACTGCAGCTGATTCTGACGTTGGGGATATTAGGAAACACCCTTTGAGACACAGGCTCTGACAGAGGGAATCAACCAAAATCCATTGTCTCAAGAAGGGGCAATGATGATCCTTGAGCTCTACACAGGAGTGTGTGGTCCCTCTCTCTAGGGCCTCTGCTTTAATTGCAACCCCTCTCAGAGTGCCTACCGCTCGCACAGTCTCCAATCACCTTGGCCCTAATGGAGATGCTGGACATGGTCCAAAAGTACAGGGTCATGTGCCACATAACAACATTTCAATGATGGATCACATATACAACAGAGGTCCCATAAAATTGTAATACACACTATATTCTTACTGTATCTTTTCTCTGTCTACCTATGTTTAGATGCACAGATACTTACCCCTTACCTGTGTTACAGCTGCCTACAGTATTCAGCACTATAACATCTGCACAGGTATGTAGCCTAAGCGCACAAGGACACACTGTATAACCTGGGTGTGAAGGGGCTATATGTGTGCCACCTGGGTTTATGTAAGTACACGGTATGATGTTCACACAATGTCAAAGTCACCTAATGACACATTTCTCAAACGTGTTCTAGTCATTAAGTAACACATAACTGTATATGAAATGTGTCTCTCACCCCTTCCCTTCTGTACCTCTCCTCCCATCTGTCTCCCACGCCACAAAGTATTTCTTCAAACGTGATACAAATACATCAACCCAGGGAAGGTCCTAAGATCACTGAAGTCTTTTTAAATTTCTATGGTAACAAATTGTCACAAACTTAGAAGTTTAAAACAATACAACTTCATTGTGTTACATGTGTATAGGTTAGAAGTGCAGCACGAGATTAAAACCAAGGTGTCAGCAGGGCTGTGTTCCTTCTGGAGGCTCTTAGGGAGAATCTGTGTCCTTGGCTTTTCCAGCATTCTTTGGCTTCTGAGCCCTTCCTCCACCTTTAAGGCCTGCAATAGTAAGTCAAGTCTTCTGGGGGACCTAACGCAGCCTCACGTGAACACCCCCTTCCTCCTCCTCCTAAAACAAAGACCACAAAGACCTGGTTAGTCCCACCCCCAAAATTCTCAGGAAGGACCTTAATCCATGAAAGCCCTCTGGGCGAGCTGTAGAATTTGCCCACTCTATGGTCCCATATAAGAGGAATCTCCAACTGCCCCCAAATGCAGATGCCATCTTTGCCCCTGCCCAGGTGTGTGTCTGGCCTCTTTTGATAAATCTGGCCAGAACCTCTCCCCTCCCGGTATCATCTCTGGATGCCACCACGCCACCTTTCAAATTCCTTCTCACCTGACATTGGTCTCATTTCCTCTTCTGCCTCCTTCTCCCACTTTTAAGGATCCTTGTGGGACATTGGGTACAACTGGATAATCCAGAAGAATCTTTCTATTGGCTGTTTATCAACCTTAATCCCATCTGCAACCCTTTTGCCAAGTAATGTAACACATCCACAGGTTCTGGGGATTAGGACCTGGGCATCTTTGGCTTCTTGGGGAAGGAGCATTATCCTGCCTACCCCATTCATCTATTCAACACCCCCATGGATGCTCCAATTAGCCTCTGGAATTGATGGAGCTGGATAAAAGCAGCCGAGCAATTGCTCACAAAGTAACAGTGATCAATTAAACAGCTTGGTGTACCCTTGACTGATCTGACAATAAGACTCTACCATCTGCTTCAGTCTTCTTCAGGAAATAGTCCCAGAGAGGTATAGCCCTGGAGACCTGTGAGTTATCTGAAGCCATTTGCTAAACATCAGGAAGAAAATCCCCCATACTTTTGGCTTCATGGCTTCCCAGACATGACCACCTGTCAGCATGACAATGAGAATGTCAACTTGAACTACAAAATTTTATTTTAAACAATTTTTAAAATAGTTTTTTTAAAAGTTATGCAGGCATGCACATGGCAAAGCTTTCAAACAGCATAAACTAAAGGATGGAAGCCCAGTTGAAAGGCAGTCTCTCTCCCATCCTTGCCCACTAGTCCCTTAATTACTTACCTCAAGAACAAGAATAACAACCTCAACAGGAGCTATCACTTAGGAGCACCTGCTAAAGGCTCCAGATACATCGTCCCAGTGAGTCATCATGACTCTTAAAAGTGGGCAATTGTGATGGCTGTACAGTCTCCACTTAGTTAAATGGGCACCTCTGTTTTCCAGAATGTTATTTTCTGTGTGGTCTCAGGTTAGAGTTAGTCAAAAGAGGAGCTAGTGTGAGGTGTGGACAGTGGAGCGGAAGCAGCAGCCATACTATCCAAAAGGCTTTGCTGCCATGTGGAACAGAGAGGCCTGGCTGATCCCAGCTGGTCCTCCCTCTCCTCTGCTCAACACTCAACTTCAGGCCCTACCCAGGTCCAAATCCTGGGCTGAGGACCCACAGAGCTGGTGGGTGGATAGTCTCCCACTGTGGTCCCATTCGCAGCTGGACAAACCAGGCTTTTCTGATTTCCCTGCAAGCTCCATGATGTTTTAGGAAGGCAATTAGTAATGTTCTTCCTGGTCTCCAAATCCTTCTTCCAACTTTCATTCTTCATTTCCCAGCTTCTCCCACAACTGTGCAGGGCCTAATTCCCATAAGCAATCCCTAGCCCACATGTGTCATAGAGGTTCTGCTTCCTTGATTGAACTTGGACTGATGCGCTAACCACAGATTGAGTACCCCTCATCTGAAAATCCAAAATACGAGATGCTCAAAACCTGAAACTATTTGAGCACCTACATGATGCTCAAGGAAAATGCTCAATGGAGCATTTGGGATTTCTGGAGTAAGAATGCTCTACTGGGAAAGTATAATGCAAATATTCCAAAAAAAAAAAAAAAATCCAAGACAGGGTCTCGCTCTGCCAGCCAGACTAGAGTGCATCTCTTTCTTCTTAAGACATTGAAAGAAAAGGAAAGGCAGTGTGAGAGAAAGGCAACAGCCTCCCACCAATCAGCTATGTCAGATGAAGCAACCCTTGTGATCCCAGAATGTCACATGTCATGGCCCAATTGTTCTCACATCCATGGGATGCATAAATTCATTTAGCAAATATTTATTGAGAATGTACTATATAGTACTGTGGCCCCCAACCCCCAGGTTGCAAACTGGTACTGGTTTGTAGCCTATTGGAACTGGGCTGCACCACAGGAGATGAGAGACAGGCAAGTGAGTGAAGCTTCATCTGTATTTACAGCCACTCCCCATTGCCCACATTGCCTCCTGAGTTCCACCTCCTGTCACTTCAGTGGCAGCATTAGATTCTCATGGGAGCATGAACCCTATAAACTGCTCTTGAGAGAGATCTAGGTTGCACACTCCTTATGAGAATCTAATGCCTGATGATCTGAGGTGGAACTGTAATACACTTGAATCATCCTGAAACCATCCTGCAATTTTTCCATGGAAAGATCGTCTTCCATGAAACCAGTCCCTGGTGCCAAAAAGATCGGGCACTGCTAATATAGGCACTGAAGATACAGTAATGTTCTGGTCTGGATCTTTTGAGGAGTAGCCTCTAATTTAGAATGCGCTCAGCAAGAGATTTATTAGAAAGATGTTGTTAAGGGAAATGGAGAGGGAATTAAAGAGAGGCTGGGAACACAGGTCTGAGCCCTGGTGAAGGAGAAAGGGGAGAGCAACAGTCAGCTTCATGTATCAACTTGGCTGGGCCATGATGCCTACATATTTGGTTAAAAATTATTTTAGAGATTAATGGCCGGGCGTGGTGGTGGGCGCCTGTAGTCCCAGCTACTTGAGAGGCAGAGCCAGGAGCCTCGCTTGAGCCCAGGAATTGGAGGTTGCTGTGAGCTGTGATGCCACAGCACTCTCTCCAGGGTGACAATTGAGGCTCTGTCTCAAAAACAAAAAAATTATTTTAGAGGTTTCTCTGAGGTGTTTTTTAGATGAGAGTAATATTAAATCAGGAGCTTGAACAAAACAGATTATTCACACAACATCGGTGAGCCTCATCTAATCAGTGGAAGGACTTAATAGAACAATAACTAACCTCCCCACACAGCCACACGTCTTCTTAATTCTGTTTCTCTGGAAAAACCTGACTCACACAGGAAGGAAGGAAATTTGGGTAGAAGTGTCATAGAATGAAGTGCAGTTCTAAGAGAGTTTGGCAAGGTCACTGGGGAGTCCTCAAGCCAAAGTGGCCATCGGGAAAGGCCTGCCTCTCCCAAGAACTGACCTTCCTTTAGCATCCACACCAGCATCTGGCAAGTCATTGGCCAACAGCAACTCCAGGGAGAATAGCCTTGACCTTGGTAAAGCACAGCGATGAATTTCAGAGCACAGCCACTGGGCTTTTGGTCAATTACGCTTCTCACAGTTAGAGATTTGAGGGACACATTGTCACAGCTGCTAAGTAGACAAAAATTCCTGCTTTCATAGATATTACATTCTAGCAAAAAGATAATACTCAAGTGCTAAGGAGAAGAATAAAGGGGAGAAGAAGGCTTGGGGGTGGATTATTTGAGAACAGCTTCATAAGAACAGTAGTAATAGACTTCTAATTGCAGAATATCTTACCCATAGTAGATATTAGCTTAATGAATGAAACATTTAAACTCAGAGATCAGTTCATTTGAAAGGCTTCCTTTGAGCTCCTATGTATGCCACACACTGTTATAGTCCCTAGTGGTACAAAGATGAGAAAAGCATATTTCCTCCCCTCAAGTTAAGAGCCAAATATGATAGATAGGTAGGTATAGGAATAATGACATCTCTGTCAACTCCACACAGTTATTTTAACTCCAATTCCTCCCACCAAGGACACTGGTCTGTGTCTTACTTGTGTCTCTTCTTCATGATTCTAATTCTCATGTAATTTCTCAAGGAATTGAGGAATGTCAATGGGAAATGTTTTAATGCAAAGTCTAAATGCAAATCAAATTTGGATTTTCACAAATTCACATACTTCTAAGGCATTTTGAGAATCATGATGAAATGAGCAACTTTGAGGAGTTCCCTATTGCCAAACAATTCTCCTTGAGCAATAATGCAGAAAATGGTCTTTAAGAAGGGGCCAGGTACCAACCTTTTTCTTGGGTGCAAAGGTTTTTGACATGACTCAGGTGCTGTCTGAAAGCTTCTCCTTGGGTGAAGGGCACACTTACAACTTTTACCTGAAATACACAAAACAAATTATGTAACCAAATATGTGTACCCCTGTAATATTCTGAAATTTAAAAAGAATTTCTTAAATCTTCCCCACAATAAAAATAAAAATAAATTAAACCTGAAACAATAAAAAAATAAAATAAAAGCCTCTCCTAAAATATTGTGACATCATTTTCTGGCACATCATGGAGAAAGCCTTTTAGTCTATTTAGACTGCAGCAAAGTATTTTCATAAATAGCCCATTTCTGCAGAGGCAGGCTACTCAGAAGGTAATTGTTTTATATCTGTTCTTCAGAAATATGCTGAGGTTATTCAAGAAGATGATAGGGAAGCTAGAAGCCTCATGCTTCTAAAAATGATATGTGTAGACAAGAGACGAGAAAAATTGTGTTACAGCTCCCCAAATTTGAAGCTGCTTCTTTCATGATGCCCAGGAGGAAGACGAGGCCCTTCACAGCAGTTGCTAGCACTATCTGGTTGGCCTAAACTTGAAAAGAAACAATCTTATAAAGGAATAAAACACCATCTGATTTAACAGAAACAATTGCCAACATCTTTCCTCTAGGAAAATATTTTTATTTGGATTGGCAGCCACATAATTTAGTTAAAACTCATAGTTGCTTTTTCTAATGGCATTAAACCCAGGTAATAAAAGGTATTAAAGGCAATTAAAGGCTGCAATGGCCAGATATTTAGCAACTGGTCAACTTGGATACAGAATAACACCACTAGGGTAAATTATCAAATCCCATCCAGTGACTGGGACCTCTTACAGGTGGCCAGAGTGAATGTCAATTCTATCTTTATTAGCCACCTACCATGCTAATAGATATAATTGGAAGCCTCAGTCTTGGCTTTACACCAATGTGCTGGCATTTAAAATTAAGAGTTAAGGGAAACAATGTACTCCCAAATAATCACTGGGCCAACAAAAAAATACAGATAGAAATTAAAAAATTTTTTGAAATTAAAACACAAAGTAGCAAAACGTGTGGGATAAATCAAAAGCAGTGCTAAAAGGGAATTTTATAGCATTAAATGCCTATATCAGAAAAGTAGAAAGATCACAAATTAACTACCACACATCACACCTCAAAAACTAGAAAAACAGGAACAATCTAAACCCAGAGTTAGCAGGAGCAAAGAAATAATAAAGATCACAGAGTAACTAAATGAAATACAGCCAAAAAATAATACAAAGGATCAACAAAACAAAAATATGATTCTTTGAAAAGAAAAACGCAATTGATAAAATATTAGTTAGACTAACAAAGATGAGAGAAAATCCAAAGAAACATAATCAGAATTGAAAAAGGAGACAGTACAACTGATACCACAGAAATACACAAGATATTCAGAGACTATTATAAACAACAATATGCTCAAAAATTAGAAAACCTGGAGGAAGTTGATGAATTCCTAAAAACATAAAACCTCCCCAAGATCAAACCAAGAAGAAATAGAACTCTTGAAGAGAACTTAACATGTAGTGAGATCAAGTGAGTAATAAAAAATCTCCCAACAACAAAAATCTCAGAACCAAATGTATTCACGGAAGAATTCTATCACACATACATGAAAGAACAGTGCCAATCCTACTGAAATTATTCCAAAAGGTCAAGAAGGAGAGAAATCTTTCTAACTCATTCCACCAAGCCCTGACACCAAAGCCAGGAAAGGATGCAAAAACAACAACAACAACAACAAAACCACTGCAGACCAGTATATCTGATGAAGGTAAATGCAAAAATCCTCAGAATCAGCAAACTGAATCTACAGTACATCAATGATAACTCAACAGGATCAAGCAGGTTTTATCCCAGGAATGCAGGATGGTTCATCATATGGAAGTCAATACATATAATTGATCACACAACAGAATTAAAAACAAAAAGCATGTATCATCCTAATAGATGCAGAAAACACATATGATACAATCCAGCATACCTTCATGATAAAAAAAAAGACTTGGCAAAGAAGGAATACACCTCAAAATAATCAAAGCCATGTATGACAAACCCACAGCTAACAGTACGGAATGGAGTAAAAATTGAAAGCATGTCTCCTGAGAATGGGAACAAGGTAAGAATGCACAGTGTCACCATTTCTGTTCAAAATAGCACTGGAAGTCCTAGACAAAGCAATCAAGCAAGAGAAAAAAATAAAAGGCATTCAAATTGGAAAAGAGGAAGTCAAATTATCTGTTTGCTCATGATATGATATTATATGTAGAAAACCCCAAAGACTCCTCCAAAAGACAACTAAATTTGATAAATGAATTTAGCAGAGTCTTGGGTTATAAAATCAATATACAAATCTCAATAGCATTTCTATAAACCAATGACAACCAATCTGAGAATAAATTAGGAACTCCACTCCATTAACAATAGTTCCTCCCACAATAAATAAATATCTAGGAATAAATTTAACCAAGGACGTGAAAGATCTGTGCAAGTAGAACTACAAATCACCAATGAAAGAAATCATAAATAATACAAGCAAATGAAAATATATTCCATACTCATGGATTAGAAGAATCAATATTATTAAAATAACTATTCTGCTGAAAGTGATCTATAGATTCAAAGCAATTCTTATCAAAATAATGCCATTTTCACAGAATTAGAAAAAAATTCTAAAATTCAGAAGGAATTAAAAAAGAATCCAAATAGCCAAAGCAATCCTAACCAAAAAGAACAAAGCTAGAGGCATCACATGGCCTGACTTCAAATTATATTACATATGATAGTAACCACAGCAAGGCACAGGTATAAAAATAAATACATAGATCAATGGAACCGAATAGAAAACCAAGAAATAAAGCCACATACTTACAGCCTACCAATCTTTGACAAAATCAACAGGAACATGCATTAGGGAAGGATACCCATTTTAATAAATGGTTCTAGGAAAATTGGATAGCC
>CAUYON010175440.1:0-23242 GCA_963573935.1 Arctocebus calabarensis
GGGCGCCTGTAGTCCCAGCTACTACGGAGGCTGAGGCAAGAGAATCGCTTAAGCCCAAGAGCTGGAGGTTGCTGTGAGCAGTGTGACGCCACGGCACTCTACCCAGGGCGATAAAGTGAGACTCTGTCTCTACAAAAAAAATAGTTTTTCTTATCTGCCAAACTAGTACAGGCTAGAATTTCATGGAACATATACAATAAATTTGTAATAACACAATTAAACAAAGGGGCAGTAAATCAGGGCATTCACCGTGTTCCTCAAAAGTCTGGATGCAAACTCTTTTAGAAAGGTCTGACTGCCCTCCTAATTACTGTTTTATATCTACTGCTTAACTGTTAAGTCACCTGTCTAGCCTTGATTTTTTTTTTTTTTTTGTAAGTTTTGGCCGGGCTGGGTTTGAATCCACTACTTCCTGCATATGGGGCCGGTGCCCTATTCCTTGAGCCACAGGCGCCACCCTTAGCCTTGATTGTCATGTGAGTCAGTGTGCAATTTTCATGGCACTACAAGCATCAAACACACCAGAACCTCAGCCAACTCACACAATCCCCAAAGGTCAATCAATACTGACCACTGCCCCCAAATCCCTTCTTGTGGATGACGAGTTTGTAGACCTTAGTTGTTCTCATTTTGCACCGTTGTTTCCTTCAGCTGTTCCAAGCTTGGGGCAGAGAAGTCATCTTGCCTCCCTATCACTGAAACAGAAACAAAAAGGTTGAAATGTCACACTTTTCCTTGCAACTGCTCTTTGATTTTTTTTTAGGCCAGGGAAGATACTGGTGTTGCTCAGCTGAAATGTGGCGCCAAGTGGCTCTTGGATGAAGTCACTCCTCCAATTACAAGCAAGGAAGGAGAACAAACAGAATCGGGGAAATAAGGGGAATCTGAGCCAGGGTCTAGCGTCAAACCTCAGAAGGGATAGATTCTATCTCTACAATTCATTCCTAGCGAAGGGCGCTTATTATCTTGTCTTCACCTACATCAATAACACTCCAGTATTAAAGAGACCTTAAAGGGGGTTAGTCCACTCATTTTGCAGATGGGCAAAGTGAGAGCAAGAGACTTGCACAAGGTCACTCTGAGACACTCGTACCGTTCGCGTTTCGCCGCCAATGTCCTGGGCATGGGGACTACAAAGAAGAAGGCAGAGGTCCTTCCCCCGAACCTCCACCTGTACCATTCTCAGCGGACCTGTGGACCGCCTCCGTTCCACAGTTGAAGCCGCGGATGCTCAGAGAGGGAGAGAGACTTGTCCAAGGTCACACAGCGGGTTCGAGGCAGAGTCAAGACTGGAACCTTGGCCACTAGTCCCCTACCTCAAGCCCCCCAAGCGCCAGTCCCGGGTGGACAGCTCCACTCATTCGCCGCTCTGGAGCCCCTTTCCGTCTCAGGTCGGGAGCCCCGGGGCCCGGACCCTCTCCAGGTCCCCTGTGCCTCCGGTGGACAGCTGATTAGCGCCTCCACGGCCCGCGCAGCTTCCGTCCCTGAGCTTGAGGCGCCGGCAGGCCCGCCCCGGCAGCGGAGCGCTCGCTCACCTGAGAGCCCGCGCCGCTCCGGTGGCTCCGCCCCGGGGCCCCGCCCCTTTCCCGCCCCCGCGCCCCGGGCCTCTCTCGCCCGGCCTCCGCCGTCTCGGTGGCCGCGCCACTTCCTCATCCGGGGCTCGCGCCGGGGCGGGGCTTCGGGAGAGGCCTCTCGCTCAACCCCCTCTCAGGCGTTTCCCGCTTGCAGGCCTTTAGGAGGCCCACCTTGCTGAGGATGTTCATTTCCCCCTCAGACAACCCGAAATATCTCACAGAGCTCCTTTTATTTGTATATAAACGAGGTTAACAACTCTTACTTGGCCTCACGGGGGATAGAGGGTCGCAACAAGAGAGTTTCTTGGAGAACTTTGGTGACAGGCAAAGGGCTGAGTTAGGAGAGTTGGTGTGATGGCCCTTCCTGGGAAGTGTCCACGTGGGGGACTTTCCGAACCCTTTCAAACTCCAAAAGATGCTCTTCCCCCCTCGTTTTATTAATAACAATAGCAGACCAGGTTCTGCAAACCTTGCATTCCTACGAGGTGGTAGGGACGGGTGGCAGGTGCTGTCCTGCTTCATTCACAGCCGGGGAAGCAGCCTGAGGACGGGAAACTCCTCGGAAGGAAACACGGACGATCCCAACACACTGACCGCGACACACTGTGCCTTCCGTGTCCTCCTGTCACACCCAGGGCTCAGCCTCAGCCCCCAGCTCTCTGGATAGCTCTCTCCTGGAGGAGCCGGGTGGGTTGTGCCAGATACCGACCAGCTCCACCTGGGGTGCAGGATACGGGTTTTTTTTGGTTTTGTTTTGTTTCCAATCCTGGACGGCTGCACCTGTAGGGGCCTCCCTGCTTCCACTCTGCCATCTGAGAGACCTTTTTATAACTCGAGCCACTCCCTGCTACTTCTAGTCACCCTGACCACTAAATCTAAATGGCACCCTTGCCTCTGGTTGGTGATAATGCTTCCTCTAAATATCTTCATAGCTTTAACACCGAACAGTGCCAGTTTCCTGTGGTTTTCTGAATGGATGAAAACAACACGGTACAGAGTGAAGAGACTTGGAAGTACCCAGAGGGGACTGCTGGATCAGGTCATAGATGCTTTCGCTTTAGGATTCAGGAAAAGTTAAGGATTTAAGTAGTATATATTGAAGAAAAACATACATACATAATCACATTGACTTCAACCGTTACAAAACTTTTACAAGGATAAAAATATTCCATGTAGGCTCGGCGCCTGTGGCTCAAGGGGCTAAGGCGCCAGCCACGTAACCTGAGCTGGCGGGTTCGAATCCAGACGGACCCACCAAACAACAATGACGGCTGCAACCAAAAAAATGGCCAGGCGTTGTGGTGGGCTCCTGTAGTCCCAGCTACTTGGGAGGCAAAGACAAGAGACTCAGTTGAGCCCAGGAATTGGAGGTTGCTGTGAGCTGTGATGCCACAGCCCTCTATCCAGGGTGACAGCTTGAGGCTCTGTCTTAAAAAAAAGAAAAAAAGTTACATGTAAAAAAAACTTGTATGTTGCCACCTCTGGAGACACGCCCATATCCCACACTGGTTTCTGTCTTTAACAGCTGTGGTTGGTCCAAGTCCTATCATTCCAGAGGGAGCTACTAGGATTCTCTCCTCTTTGCCTTCTGATTCCTTCGTCTGAGAGGTCCATGATTGGGGTCTTGTATTAGAAATGCAGATATTGGCTCGGCGCCTATGGCTCAACAGGCTAAGGCGCCGGCCACGTACACCTGAGCTTGGCGGGTTCGAATCCAGCACGGGCCGCCAAACAACAATGACACCTGCAACCAAAAAATGGCCCGGCGTTGTGGCGGGCGCCTGTAGTCCCAGCTACTTGGGAGGCAGAGGCAGGAGCCTCACTTGAGCCCAGGAATTGGAGGTTGCTGTGAGCTGTGATGCCACAGCCTCTATCCAGGGTGACAGCTTGAGGCTCTGTCTCAAAAAAAAAAAAGAAGTGCAGATATTTCTGGCGGCAGCCGTAGCTCAGTGGGTAGGGCGCTGGCCGCATACACCTAGGCAGGTAGGTTGGAGCCTGGCCTAAGCCAGCTAAACAATGACAACTGCAACAACTGCGTTGTGGTGGGTGCCTGTAGTCCTACCCTACCCCCCTGTAGTTGGCTACTCAGGAGGCTGAAGCAAGAGAATCGCTTAAGCCCAAGAATTGGAGGTTGGCTGTAACACCATGGCATTCTACCAAGGGCAACATAATGAGACCTCTGTCTCAAAAAGAAAAATTATGATGAGCTATCATTTTTTTCTTTTTTTCCGCCTTTCTTCTTCTTCTTTTTTTTTTTTTTTTTTGCAGTTTTGGGCCAGGCTGGGTTTGAACCCACCACCTCTGGTATATGAGGCTGGTGCCCTACTCCTTGAGCCACAGGCACCACCCCATTCTTTTTTTTTTTTTTTTTTGAGACAGAATTTTACTTTGTCACCTTCCATAGAGCACTATGACATCATAGTTCACAGCAACCTAAAATTCTTGGGCACGGGCAGCGCCTGTGGCTATGGCCCCCATATACCGAGGATGGTGGGTTCAAGCCCGGCCCTGGCCAAACTACAACAACAACAAAAAAATAGCTGGGTGTTGTGGTGGGCACCTGTAGTCCCAGCTACTCGAGAGGCTGAGACAAGGGAATCGCCTGGGCCCAGGAGTTGGAGGTTACTGTGAGCTGTGTGACACCATGGCGCTCTACTGTGGGCTATACGGTGAAACTCTGTCTCTGCAAAAAAAAGAAAATAAATTAAAATTCTTGGACTCAAGTGATACTCCTGCCTCAGCCTCCCAAATAGCTGGAACTACAGGTGCTCGCCACAATGCCTGGCTATATTTTAGAGGTGGGTGGTGCTTTTGCTTAGCTTGGTCTCAAACTCCTGAGTTCAATCAATCCACCCTTCTCAGCCTGTCACTGTGCTAGAATTACAGGGGTGAGCCACTGTGCCTGACCAAACTTACCACATTTTTTTTTTGAGACAGAGTCTCATTATGTCACCCTTGGTGCCATGGCATTGCAGCTAACAGCAACCTCAAACTCTAGGGTTTAAGTGATTCTCTTGCCTCACCCTCCCAAGTAGCTGGGACTACAGGAGCCTGCCACAATACCCTGCTATTTTTTGTTGCAGTTGTCATTATTGTTTAGCTGGCCCAGGCCAAATTTGAACCCACCAGTCTTGGTGCCTATGGCTGGCACCCTACTCACTGAGCTATGGGCACTGCTAAACTACCACATTTTAAAATGAAGACAAAATCAATAATGGGGTTGTTCAGAGCCAGACCAGCAACTATGCGCATATAGTTTTCTCAGAAAGTACTTGAGGATAAGATGCTGTAACTTTAGAAACATTCTAAAGTAAATAGCTAGTTAATTTTTCCAAACAGCATCTGTGCATATTGGAAAAACAGTAGCCTGTATATGAACCATACATCTATATGAACTCATAGAAGCTGTAGACAATAGGGTTAGAACATTTGGGTTTGTATATCTCCAGCTCAGACTGAAGCTGGGAAAACCATCTCAGCCAAAATCCATGTTCACAGGCTCAAAAATAATCTTGATCAGAGCAGAGAAAATTAAAATCTCCCCCCAAACCTCCAAACTGCTAGCTCACTAGTCTGCCAGGTGGACGAGCTCCAAGAAAGCAATAGATTTCTATATTTAACACACAGCTGTGTGACTTGGGGCAAGTTGATTTCATTCTCTGGTACCCCTCATTTCCCCCCTGGTAAAACCTTTTTTCCTTCCTTCAAACACCATTGAGTGTCTTTTGTGCCAGAGGCCACTTTTGGGGCTGAGCACAGAGTGATGAACAAGAAAAAATGAAAGAGGACAGATGATGAGATGAAATACGTAACTTCAGCTAATGTTAAAGTTTTGAAAAAATTAAAACAAGGAGCTGTAACGGACTGGAGGCAGGGGTGCTATAAGATACAATGATCAGTGTGATGATAAGAAGCAAGAGAATGGCTTGACACACAACACTAATTCCAGTTATGAAAAGATCTTTCAGGCTCGGCACCTGTGGCTCAACGGGCTAAGGCGCCAGCCACGTACACCTGAGCTGGCGGGTTCGAATCCAGCCCCAGGACCCGCCAAACAACAATGACCGCTGCAACCAAAAAATGGCCGGGCGTCGTGGCGGGCGCCTGTGGTCCCAGCGACTTGGGAGGCGGAGGCAAAGAGACTCGCTTGAGCCCAGGAATTGGAGGTTGCTGTGAGCTGTGATGCCATGGTACCCTATCCAGGGTGACAGCTTGAGACTCTGTCTCAAAAAAAAAAAAAAAAAATCTTTCAGACTGCCAGAGTGGAAGCGGGGAGGGCCCTAGAGGTGCAGGTGTCCAGGATCGAAAAATGGCGTACTGGACGAGAGTGATAGCAGTGGACGTGGGCAGTATCTCCTGGACTCCCGGTAACAGAACCAAAAGGGTGTCTCCCTTTAAGAGTCCGTGCCGCAGGGGCGGGGTTGAGGGCTGCTGGGGCTAGCAGAGGGCGGGTGATCGCACACGGGAAGAGCCACCTTTGGCGCGCGCGCGCGCGTGCGTGCAGAACGGGGGCGGGACTTAGAGTCCGCATGGCTGGCTTGGGCCCCGGATGAGGAAGTGCTGCGGGACCATAGAGACGAAGAGGCGGCGGCGGCCGGAGCGCCTCCGGGCTCCGTCGGCTCAGGTAGACTTGGAGCGACCGGGCTGCGGCTGCAGAGGCAAGCTGGCGGGGCAAGAGCGGGCCACGGAGCAGGCCTCAGGGTAAGAGGCCGGGGACGGGAAGGCTTCGGGTGTAGCCGCCCCACCCGACTCCGCCCCGAGGGAACCCTGCGCCCGGCGGTGCTGGCTAAAGGGGAGCACGGGCCCCCCGCCCTCTCGGAACGCCAAAAGGAACCGAGGCTACGCTGCGGTCGGCAACTGGACCCGGGGAGAGGGAGGAGACCGGGCCCTGCGTCGCTAGGGGAAAACGGCTCCTCCGAGTCATGGCTCCGACCACTCTTCAACCTCGCTAGGACAGGGACCCCCCAACTTTAGTCCTCGGGAGGACGACGCCCCTTGTCGTAGGCGTGCGCTCTAGCTCTGCTCCCGTTGGTTTGTCAGCAGAGGGACACCCCCTCCCAGGGGTTAGATGGGGTGTCTGAACTTATCCTAAAGAAGGATAAGAGAGAACCTCTAAAGGAGACCTTTCCTTCTACGAAGCTTGAGACTCTCAACTTAACCTACAGGTGACTCAGGGGATCTTCTTTCTCTGTAAGAGAAAGATTTACCTTCTTTATTTTTCAGCTTTACCCCAAGATGTAAAGAGGAAGCCCCTGGATCTTCTTTATGGTATTGGAAATCAGCCTTTCTTCCCCCTCCCCCCATCATGTCCACAGAGGGAGCCTCGCTGCTTCTTTTCTTCCTTTTAAGTCTCCTGGTGTGCTCTGAGCTCCTTTCCCTTGCACAATTAAGAGCATGGCTTTTGGAGCGACCTTGTGTCTCACTAAACATCTTTGTACCTTGACTAATTGCTTAACTTCTCTCAGCCTCAGTTTATCTCTGATTTGGGTACTTTTCTTGGAATTGTCATTACGGCTAAAGAAGCATTTGTGTAAATGTTTGGCACACAATAAGCTTTTGGTAAGTTGTTGCTATCACTGCTACTTAATTTGTTAAAAAAAGCAAACTTACATCTTGTAAAGAGAAGTAGACTTTTCCACGTGTGCCCCTCCCATCTTCATTATTAGTGTTCAGCCCATCATTTTCCCACAGGACAGGAAGGCCTCCCCCCATATATCCCTTCCCAGCTGTAGGAAGAGACTCTGCCACTCCCCTTAGATCTTACCATACTCTACTTATAAAATTAACAAAGAGTGCCTCACTGAAAATAATTGGGGGAAAAAAGACAGCTTTTGGAAACATATCTGTACTTTCTAGAGGAAGAGAGAACTGATGCCAGAACCAGCCTTTCCTTTATCTGTAGAAGCTATCACTTCTTCCTGACTAGTTAAATCTAAGAGATGTCCTCTTCCAGTCCCCGGACTTTTGGTCTTGTGACAAAAAAGACTTCCTTCTGTCTGCATATCTCCCCATCCCCCAAGAGGGCAATTCCAACTTATTCCTTTCTCTTGCTCTTCCAAGAAAAATAAGACTCTATACCTTTGAGGATAGAGCTCTTTCTTCGTATATTTCTAGAGTGGTGCAGATGGTTTCTTTTCTCTTCATTTGAAAAAGATGAAAATCTTTTATACAGGGAGCCTTTGTCAGTAGAAATCAGGAGCATTTTCACTGTTTCACTCCTTACTTGGAGACAGAGGGATCCTTTTTCTTCATGCTAATAAAGGGAGGAAAAGGGAAACAATCCTTAATGCTTTTGAGATTTCCTGCACACTCCATGCTGAAGAGCCAAGCAAGCCCTGTTGAGTATAAGAACTTCCCTGCCTCACTTTCTGGTTTGTCTTGAGATCTTGTTAAAAGATTTCTTTCTCTTTTTCAAAAAGAGGCCCAATGTGCACATTCTCTGGTGGAGGGACTGGCTACAATGTCTCAATCTTTGGAAAAGAAAGCTCCTTTCTCAAGGTGAAAAGAGTGTTTTGAACTTCTGAGGGCCTGATGGTTATTGTGAATATTGTTCCTTGACACTGTCATGACTGTGCTCAGAGTTAACAGCCCCTTTGCATTGGAATCAAAGGAGGGGAGACCTTCAAACTCAGGATTATTGGGGCACATGGTTTTCTTTTCTGCTGTTTTCTTTGTTTGATTTTTTTTTCTTATTTTTTGCTTATTGCTGTAAATTTTGTACTTCCAGAACTCTTTTATTTTGGGAGTGTTTGAATGGCTAAAGTAGAAGTTGCCACTTTGCCTGGTTTTTAGTATTATAAAATGTATTCTAACAAGATTGAGAACTGCTCTGTTAATCCTTCACTGGTAGGGTTTTGTTTTGTTTTGTTTTGTTTTTTTAAAAACTTTTCCTGTTTTTGTTTTTTTTTTTTCCGGTGGGATAGAAATTGACACTGCCAAATTACTTGCAAGAAAACTGAAATAAAAGCTTTCTCTCTTTTTGTATGTAAAGTATCTTAAATTACCTTAAATGCCCTTGAGTACTTGCAGAGGGGATTAGTCAGAGCTCTGTACCACCATTGTTGGTGTCTGTAGGTGTGCTTTGCAGAAACAAAGAGAAATAGAAAAGTTATCCTTTAGAGTCTTTGGATTTTTATGGGTGGCTAGACCCTTTGAGCTTCTTTTGATTAACATGTGAAAAACAAGCCCAAGAAAGTTCACACAGCTTTCACTTAACACACTCTAGGCCCTGCTGCTAGTTAACTGAGGCAGGATAGGGACCCGAGGCTCCTGACTTGGAGATCAGCAGTTAAGACTGCTCACAGCAGTGCTCCTTCATTTAAAGGAGAAACATCATGAAATAATTGTTGGCAAAAAAAAAAAATTATTCTTTTTTGGAATAATTTTATTGCATACTTCCCATAAACATTAGTCTTTTTTTTTTTAGAAGTAAATCTATTCCCTAAATAATCTACTACTATATTATTTGTACTCTAATGCAGTATTTGTATTATGGTAATGAAAGCCAGTAGCAGCTGGTGAGAGTTGTTCATAAATCTGTGGTTTATTTTTGCTTATACCTCAAATTAGATAATTGTCTGATGTCCACACCCAATAGATTGACTGTAAGTCATTAGTAGGGATTAGGGTGTAAATTTCTTTCTATATTTTGTAAGCATTTGTTACTCTTTTACTTCAAATTTATTTAACACTGTAATGTAAAAACGTCAATGGTGGCCAGGTACGGTGGCTCACGTCTGTAGTCCCAGCCACAACTTGGGAGGTTGAGGAAAGAGACTCACTTAAGCCCGAGAGTTTGAGGTTGCTATGAGCTGTGATGCCAGAGGACTCTACTGAGGGAAACATAGTGAGACTCTGTCTCAAAGAAAATAAAAAAGAAATTTAGGTTTAAAGAACTTGAATGTCTTATCAAAATTGTGTTGTGTTGCTTCAGTCTGTGGCATTACCAATATTTTGATAGATGGTGATATAAACTAGTAAGTGAGAATAAGTTTACCTCTTGCTCTATGTTTGCATCTAAATATCACTTCACCTGTGAGACTTCTAGTGTTCTTCGTAAGTCAACTGCACAACTGCAGATTCTGCTCAAAAAGGACCCAGAATTAGACTAGGAAAAAAAAGAGAGAGTGTCTATTTTGTTTCTACAACCAAGTTCTTTTACTGGTTGTAAATTCTTAGAATTCTGCTAAATGACTATCGAGATGAACCATTTTATATGCATGTTAACATTGACTCTGTATAATAAAGATCTATTTAGTAAACTTGTATTTGTGCTTGATCCTGTATGGAACAGCATTTGGAATAAAATCTTGGACTAGAACCATGGGGATGGTAAAGAGTAGCATTAGAAATACTGCAGGGGTTGAGTCCACAGGCTACATGTGCTAATTGCACGGTGAATGGAAGGGTTATGTCTGGAGATTCAAGTCTGAGCTCCAGGATGATAGTGCCTTTTCTAAGAGAGGCAACAAGAATTAGCATGTAGGTTTACTGAGGCCATCTAATGCTTCCTTGTTTCTCAAAGTTGTTTATATATAGAAAGACTCAATTATTCAGTGGATTGAATGGGTTCTGTTTTACTGGTACCAGTCTTGAGGGAAACAAAGATTGAGAGAAAGATTAGGGCCAGGAACAGGTTTCTTTTAAAAAACAAAAATCACCGTTAGTGAGATTTATTTCCTATGCCATATAATTGAACAATTCAAATTGTACCCATCAATTTTTTCTTAATATAGTCACAGTTGTACAGCCATCAATCACCATGGTCAACTTCAGAACATTATTACCCCATTATTAAAGAGAAACTGGGGTAACTACCACTTCCTGTGTCTTCAGCACTCCCAGCCCTAAGCAACCACTAATCTGGTTTCTGTCTCTTTGGATCTGCCTATTCTTTTTTTTGTTTTGTTTTTTATTAAATCGTAACTTTGCACATTGATGCATTTATGGGGTTCATTGTATGGATCTGCCTATTCTTGATGTTTCATATAAATTGGATTTTATAATATGTGTGTTTTTTTTGTTTTGGGTTTGTTTTTTTTTTTTTGTAGAGACAGTCTAACTTTATCTCCCTTGGTGGAGTGCAGTGGCGTCACACAACTCACAGCAACCTCCAGCTCTTGGGCTTTGGCGATTCTCTTGCCTCAGCCTCCCGAGTAGCTGGGACTACAGGCACCCGCCACAACACCTGGCTATTTTTTTGTTTTTGCAGTTTGGCCAGGGCCAAGTTTGAACCCGCCACCCTGGGTATATGGGACCGGCGCCCTGCTTGCTGAGCCACAGGAGCCACCCAATATGTGTTTTTTGTGATTGGCTGCTTTATGAGTATAATGTTTTCAGGGTCCATCCATGTTGTCAAATGCATTAGTACTTCATTGTCATTGTATGGCTGTAGTACATTTTATCCATCAGTTTATAGATATTAGAATTGTTTATACTCTTTGGCTATTGTGGGTAGTGTTGCTAAGGAATTTGTGTACAGTTTTGTGTGTTGGCATATGTTTTTCATTTTTGTGCATGTGTCTGTAGAGACAGAATCTCACTTTATCAACCTCCGTAGAGTGCCGTGGCATCACACAGCTCACAGCAACCTCTAACTCCTGGGCTTAGGCGATTCTCTTGTCTTAGCCTCCCGAGTAGCTGAGGCACCACAGTGCCCGGCTATTTTTTTGTTGCAGTATGGCCAGGGCTGGGTTTGAACCCGCCACCCTTGGTATATGGGGCCAGCGCCCTACCCTGAGCCACAGGCACCGCCCAACATATGTTTTTCAGATATATACCAACAAGTCAAATTTTGAGGTCATATAGTAACTCTGTGCTTAAAGGGACAGTTTTGAATCTTTCTTATAGCAGAGAGGCTGTAGGAAAAGGTGAGATCATTGACAAAGTGAAGCCTTGGCACCCATAGCACAGTGTTTACAGCACCAGCCACATGCACTGAGGCTGTCAGGTTCAAGCCTGGTCCTGGCCAGCTAAAAACGACAACTGCAACAAGAAAATAGCCGGGCGTTGTGGCAGGCACCTGTAGTCCCAGCTACTTGGGAGGCTGACGCAAGAGAATCACTTAAGCCCAAGCCCAAGTTGGAGGTTGCTGTGAGCTGTGGCGCCATTGCACTCTATCCAGGGCAACATAGTGAGACTCTGTCTCAACAAAAAAAAAAAAGAAAAAAAGAAAATGAAGCCTGAAGAGGGGGAAGTAGTCAAGGATTAACTTTTAACAACACCCACACCTCTGGTGGGCAGGGGTGAGAGAGTTCCTGGGCACAAGGTCACAGAGACCCAGGGAGCTCATCTCCATCAACAAACCTGTAATATTTTAGGCAGGTCACTTTTGACTTCTTTAGGTATGGTGTTAGGATCTGTAATGGGCTCCCAGGGTTGTGAAAATCAAATGAGTAGTGACAATGAAAGCATTTGAAAAATCTCTCTATGCAGGATGAAAATCAGGAGGGTTCTGCTAAAGAGCTGGTTTAATAGTATTTTGTGCTAGTCTGGGTAGGTATAGCTCAAGTAAGGAATGGAATTCCGTTTCTCCATATCCTCCCTCAAAGAAGAGAGGCAGTGTGTCATAGTCTTCAGAGTCCTACCATGTCATTGTATCAGATTCTGCAGTGAGTATTCATTAAACAAATATTTACTGAGTACCTGCTAGGCAGCGGGGATATAGCAGTAAACAAAATGATGAGGTTCACGCTCTGAAAATAAGTAGAAACCCAGTCTTTATTTGTAATGTACATCAAGTCTACTCTTGAATGCTTAGGTGTGTCTTATCCTCTTCTACATTTGCTGGTCCTTGAGATTAAAATTTAGAATTGTTCATAAGGTAGTATTTGAACTGAGATTAAACAGATGTCTATTAAAGGTAAAGAAATTTTTGGTCCCAGATAATGGCTTCTGAAGTAGAATTTATTTTCTTCATTTTAGCCAGCTTGAACTGAGACAGTTTTTCTTCTGCCCTATCAAAGTTTTAAACTTCTATCCCTTCCTTTGATTTGTGTCAGGGTGAACCATTTGATGTAAAAGACTTGACTCCAAAATCTACATGTGCCCTAATGCTGTCATCCGGAGTAGAGACTCAGCCAGTTCCACTTGATTCCTCCATGTCTGCCGTGGTACAGGAATTATATTCTGAACTCCCAGTAAGTGTCTCCAAAGAGCTTCATGCTGACTCTGAGCCAAGTCTGATTCCAGATATAAAACCCGGAGCCTCAAGCTCTCTTGTAAGTCAGAGTAGGGCATTGCCCTTGGAGCTGCAGAGGACTCATGCGAAATGTTGTGGTGAAGAAACCTGGGAGACCTTGAATCATGGGGGTGAGCCTGGGCAGTGTGGGCTAGTGGACTCCACAGCACGAGGCTCTGTGGCTTCTGGGATCTTGGATAGGGAAGAGAACACCAAGAGCGTGGAGCCAAAGATCTTCAGATATCAAGGGGACCAGGCGGAAATTATGAGAGACCCTTGTGAGGGAGCAAAGGAAGACCCATGTCAACTTTCCACAGCTGCTGAAGAAAAGATCAGCCCAAGTCAGGTAAGAAATCTTGATTTAGATGAGTTGAGTATGAATGACAGCTTTTCAGAGTAACACGTCTTAGGATGAAATCCAGATGCTGACAGGTAGCTTATGATTTATTCTTGAAACATTTTTAAAATGTTGATTTTTATGTTAAATTTTCTTTTTTTATTTTTTGAGATGGAGTCTTACTGTGTTGCCCTCGGTAGAGTAACATGGCATCACAGCTCACACAACCTCAAACTTTTGGGCTTAAGCAGTTCTCTTGCCTCACCTTCCCAAGTAGCTGGGACTACAGGCGCCCACCATAACGCCCGGCTATTTTTTTGTTGCAGTTGTTTAGCTGGCCCGGGTCAGGTATGAACCCACCACCCTCCCACATATGTGACTGATGCCGTACCATTGTGCTACGGGCACCAAGTCCAGATGTTTACTTTCTTTTGATGATTTTTTTTTTTTTTTTTAAAGACAGAGTTTCACCCTTTGTCGCCCTCTGTAGATTGCTGTAGTGTCACAGCTCACAGCAACCTCCAGCTCCTGGGCTTAGGTGATTCTCTTGCCTAAGCCTCCTGAGTAGCTGGGACCACAGGTGCCTGCACAACGCCTGGCTATTTTTTGTTGCTGTTTGGGCAGGGCCAGGTTTGAACCCACCACTCTCAGTGTATGGGGCCAGCGCCCTACTCACTGAGCCACAGGCGTTGCCCTCTTTTGATGATCTTTTAAAACATTTATATCAGGCCAGGCACCATGGCTCATGCCTGTAATCCTAACTCTCTAGGATAATCCTAACTCTCTAGGAGATTGAGACAGGTGGATTGCTTTGAGCTTATGGGTTTGAGACCAGCCTGAGCTAGAGCAAGACCCTGTCTCTAAAAATAGCCAGGCATTGTGGCAGGCACTGTAGTCCCAGCTACTTGGGAGGCTGAGGCAAGAGAATTGCTTGAGCCTAAGAGTTTCAGGTTGCTGTGAGCTATGATGCCATGGTACTCTACTGAGGGTGACAAAAGTAAAACTCTGTCTCAAAAAAAGAAAAAATTTATATCATATCAGATACTTAAAGGAAGTGCTCATCTAATAAAAAATAAAAAGTTATTTTTTTGAACCAACATACTGTATATGGAATGTTGAGTCTCTATGTGAAAATCGTGTGTTGGCTCGGCGCCTGTGGCTCAACGGGCTAAGGTGCCAGCCATGTACACCTGAGCTGGCAGGTTCAAATCCAGCCTGGGCCTGCCAAACAACAATGATGGCTGCAACCATAAAATGGCCGGGCGGTGTGGCGGGTGCCTGTAGTCCCAGCTACTTGGGAGACAGAGGCAAGACACTCGCTTGAGCCCAGGTATTGGAGGTTGCTGTGAGCACTGATGCAACAGCACTCTATCGAGGGTGACAGCTTGAGGCTCAGTCTCAAAAAAAAAAAAAAAGAAAATCGTGTGTTATTTCTGCATATGATATTTAAAAGTTATGTGTACTCAATCCTTAAGTTTTGGTAGGGTGGAGTGAGATATCATAGAGAAATCTTTGAAGGTAGGCTCTGGACCCAAGTAGAACTTCATTGAGTGGGTGCCCTAGATCAAGAGGGATCTCCCTCCATATTTCAGGAGCTGGTTCTTAATTTTTCTTAATTTTGAACAGAAACTTTTAGTATATCAGAAATTATGGTCTCTAAAGCACTTGCCCCTTACTAACCCCCTCTTCATGAAAAAATTGAATGCAAATTCTTGAATGCACAGTGAAAAGTAGAATTATTACTTGGTAGGACTGGTTGCACTAACTGGTCATTAATGTCTTTATAGGCATGCCTACATGGAAAATCAGATTTCTCTCTGCGAACTTGAAATTAGAGTAAGAAGGGTTAGTTAGGAGATACTAATGGTTAGTGAGCTATGATAAAGGGATATACCTGCCAAGTGGACTAGAAAATGTATTCTTTCTTAGATGGTGCCCTAGACCATAATTCAGCAAATTTTTTCTGTAAAGGGCCATCAAGTAAATAATTTAGACTTTGTAAGCCATAGTCTCTGTTGGAACTACTCAACTCTGCTATTGTAACATAAAAGTAGGGAGACACAACATAGTATAAATGAATGAATGTGGCTGTATGCTTCCAACACTTTATTTATGAGCACAGGCTAGCATGGGCAGTGTATTAAAACCCCATCTCTAAAAAAAAAATTAGGCACTCTGAGAGGCCAAGGCAGGTGGATGGCTTGAATTTCAGGAGTTCAAGACCAGCTTGAGCAAGAGAGAGACCCTGTCTCTACTCAAAATAGAAAAAAAAAAAAACTAGCTGGATGTAGTGGCATGTGCCTGTAGTCCCAGCTACAGGCAGGCCCGGGCTGGACTTAGGAGGCTGAGGCAAGAGGCTTGCTCAGGCCCAAGAGTTTCAGGTTGCTGTAAGCTATGATGCCATGGCACTCTACTGAGGGTGACAAAATGAGACTCTGTCTCAAAAATAAATACTTTTTTTTTTTTTTTTTGAGACAGAGCCTCAAGCTGTCAGCCTGGATAGAGTACTGTGGCATCACAGCTCACAGCAACCTCCAATTCCTGGGCTCAAGAGAGTCTTCTGTCTCTGCCTCCCCAGTGGCTGGGACTAGAGGCGCCCGCCACAATGTCTGGCCTTTTTTTTTTTTTGGTTGCAGCTGTCATTGTTGTTTGGTGGGCCTGGGCTGGATTCGAACCTGCCAGCTCAGGTGTACATGTCTGGCGCCTTAGCCTGTTGAGCCACAGGCGCTGAGCCTACATTTTTTTTAAGAGACAGAGTCTCACTTTGTCACCCTTGGTAGAGTGCTGTGGTGTCACAGCTCACAGCAATCTCCAGCTCTTGGGCTTAGGTGATTCTCTTGCCTCAGCCTCCTGGGTAGCTGGGACTACAGGCACCCGCCATAACACCCGGCTATTTTTTTTGTTGCATTTTGGCCAGGGCCAAGCTCAAATCCATCACCCTTGGTATATGGGGCCAGCGCCCTACTCTTTGAGTCACAGGCACCACCCATAAATAATTTTTTAAAATTTAAAAAAAATTAAAAAGGGTTGGGCAGAGTGGCTTCATGCCTGTAATTCCAGAACTTTGGGATGCCAGGAGTTTGAGACAGGCCAGCCTGACCAACATAGTGAGACCTCACTCTTTTTTTTTTTTTTTTGTTGGGAGACACCTGCCACAACGCCTTGCTATTCTTTTGGTTGCAGCTGTTATGGTTGTTTAGCAGACGTGGGCCAAGCTCGAACCCTCCAGCCTCAGTGTATGTGGCTAGCACCCTACTCACTGAGCTACAAGCACCAAGCCAGACCTCACTGTTAAAAATTTAGCCAGGCGTGGTCGCAGGCACGTGTAGTGTCAGCTACTTGGGAGACTAAGGGTGAGAGGATTGCTTGAGCCCAGGAATTTGAGGTTGCAGTAAGCTGTGCTCCTGCCACTGTACTCCAGCCTCAGTAACAGAAACAGCCTGTTTCTAAAAAAAAATAAAAAAACAATTAGCCAGGTACAGTGACTCCAGCTACTCAGGAGACTGAGGTAGGAGAGGATTGCTTTCATTCAGGAGTTAGAGGCTGGGGTAAACTATGATTCCTGCTGTGAATGGCCATCACACTTTAGCTTGGATGACATAATGACACCCCATCTCTTAAAAAAAGTGCAAGTTGGTGGCCTAAAGGCTGTAATTTACCAGCCCCTGCTCTATTTTATTTTATTTTACTTATTTTTTTGAGACAGAGTCTCACTTTGTCACCCTCAGTAGAGTGTCATTGAGTCACAGCTCACAGTAACCTCAAACTCTTTGGCTTAAGTGATTTCCTCGTCTCAGCCTCACAAGCTACTCGGACTATTCCCTGTAGTCCCGGCTACTTGGGAGGTTGAGGCAAGAGAATTGCTTAAGCCCAAGAGTTTGAGGTTGCTGTGAGCTGTGATGCCACTGGCACTCTACTCTGTCTCAAAAAAAGAAAAAAAGAATTGACACTAATGACACAACCTGAAAATGTATAATTGAAGGTTGGGGGTCTGGGTGTCTGACTTATGAAAAAGAACAGTCAAGAGAAGTCAGAAAAGGCTTCAAGAATTTGGAGGTCTTTTCAGAAGAAAAGGTCATGTAGGCCACAGTTAGGGTCAGTAGAAGATACAGAGGGATGGGAACTCCTAATCACTGTCAGGTCACAGAACCCTTATGGAAATCTAACATTGCAGACTTCTCAGAAAAGCAGACATCATGTTAGAGAGTTTGCAAACCCCAGATATACTTGGATCTCAAGATAAGAACTCCTGCTGTATTGGCAAAATGTCATGCAGTCAAAAGACAACTGACAAATTGAGAGAATGTATTTGTAACATACGTCTCAGATACAGGGCTTGTATCACTAATATATAAAGAACTCTTGAATTGAGAAGTGAAGAACCAAAGCTCAATACAAAAATGAAGGGAAGACTTGATCATTCACTCTGTGTGGGTGTTGCTTAAACATAGGAAGAGATGGTCAGCTTCATAATTAGAGAAATGCAAAATTGAACAAACTGTGATACCACTTTTTATGTACCAGATTGGTGAAAATAGAAGGTATGAAACATACCTTGTTAGCAAGGCTCAAGGAAACAGATGTTCTCCTGGAAGGCAAACTGATAAAGTCTTTCTGAAGAGGAATTTGGCAACATTTCACAAAACTACCACTACTCTGACCTGCTGATGTAGCACTCTTCATTTCTAGGAATCTACGTTGCAGATAACAACTTAATGATAGTGGAGCACTGTGGTAGGTGCTGTAGTCCCAGTTACTCAGAAAGCTGAGGCAGGAAGATCACTTGCACCCAGGAGTTTGAGGTTGCTGTGAGCTATGACACAAGGGTACAAAGTGAGACACTGTCTCAAAAAAAAAAAAAAAAAAATACTTAGGATAGCATGAACATATATGTGCCCAAGATGTGCTATAGTTTATCCCCCAGTCTTCTTGTTGAAATTTGATCCTCAGTGAATGGGGCCTAAAGGAAGATGTTGGGTTAGGGAGGCAGATCCCTTGTGATGGCTTGGCGCCCTCCTCAGACTAATGAGCTGGTTCTTACCAGAAGATGCCAGAACTGTGTTTCTTGTCCAACCTGCAGAACTGTGAGCCAAATAAACCACTTTTCTTTGTAAATTACTCATCTTCAGGTATTTGTTTATAGCAACACTAAGTGAACTAATAATACAAGATTGTTCTTAGTAGCAGTTAAAAGTTGCAGAATAAGGCTGGGTGCAGTGACTCATGCCAGTAATCCCAGCACTCTGGGAGGCTGAGGCAGGTGGATTGCCTGAGCCCATAGTTCAAGACTAGCCTGAGCCAGAGCAAGACCCTTCTTTAAAAATAGCCAGGTGTTGTGGTGGGCACTGTAGTCCTAGCTACTTGGGAGGCTGAGGCTGAGGCAAGAGAATCACTTGATCCCAAGAGTTTGAAGTTATTGTGAGCTGTGACACCATGACACTCTATTGAGGGCGACAAAGTTGACTCTGTCTCAAAAAAACAAACAGAAATGCTCAGTGCCCATAGCTCAGTAGTTAGGGCACTGGCCACATACACTGGGGCTGGCAGATTCATAGCCAGGGCCTGCTAAACAAAGTGAGATTCTATCTCTTCTTTTTTTTTTTTTTTGAGACAGCCTCAAGCTGTCACCCGGGATAGAGTGCTGTGGCATCACAGCTCACAGCAACCTTCAATTCCTGGGCTCAAGCAAGTCTCCTGCCTCCACCTCCCAAGGAGCTGGGACTATAGGCGCCTGCCACAACGCCCAGACATTTTTTGGTTGCAACCGTCATTGTTGTTTGGCGGGCCCGGGCTGGATTCGAACCTGCCAGCTCAGGTGTACGGTGAGCCACAGGCGCTGAGCCGTGAGATTCTATCTCAAAAAAAAAAAAAAAACCTTGGAAAATATTGGAAACAGCCTACATGTTCATACAGGAGAGAGGTTGAATAGACTGTAGTCACAGCTACTTGAAGGCTGAGGCAGGAGGATTGCTTGAGTTCAGGAGTTTGAAGTTCCAGTGCACTCTGATGATGCCACTGCACTCTTACTTGGGGTAACAGCAAGACTCTCTAAAAAAAATTATTTTTAGTGGTAGTGATGATTATAACTCATAAAATAAAACACGTATCATGAGTCCATGTTGATATAAGACAACTGAATAAATAGAGAAAAGAAACGTCTTCAAGAATTCCAATTAAGGCTTGGCACCTGTGGCTCAATGGGCTAAGGCGTCAGTCACATACACCTGAGCTGGCGGGTTCGAATCTAGCCTGGGCCTGCCAAACAACAATGACGGCTGCAACCAAAAAATGGCCGGCCGTTGTGGCGGGCGCCTGTAGTCTCAGCTACTTGGGAGGCAGAGGCAGGAGACTCGCTTGAGCCCAGGAATTGGAGGTTGTTGTGAGCTGTGATGCCACAGCGCTCTATCCAGGGTGACAGCTTGAGACTCTGTCTCAAAAAAAAAAAAAAAAGAATTCCAATTAATATAAAATGATTAGCCAGGTTGTGGCACATACCTGTAGTCCTGGCTACTCAAGAGACTGATGTGGGAGGATCCCTTGCGCCTAAGAGTTCAAGGTTACAGTGAGCTGTGGTTACACCCCTGCCCTCCAGCTTGGGAAATTGGGTAAGACCCCCTCACCTGGGTGAATGAGTGACAGAAAAATAAAGGGGGTCGGGGAAGATGGTTAAAAATAGAAAATCACCATTTGGCCACCGTCATAGTGATAATTATTTTAATTTATTCATGGATGTTAAAGCTAGTGGCTAAAAGTTTAATGAGAAATAAGTGTTTATATAGTCTCAAAGTAGTTTCCCATAAGATATTTATGAAATACACAGGTGAAAACAACTTCACAGTGGGAGATTCTTGGCAGACTCCTCCTGAACCAAACGATTTCAGCTTGCCTCCCCCAGAATGAAGTACCCCCACGACACCACCACGACAGGACAATACTTCCTGATAGGATGTACTGAGAAGAGCCAGCATCACTTCTGTGGTATTCTTGCTCCCAAATGTGTATCTAGAATCTAATCATGAGGAAACATAAGACAAACCCAAATCGAGGGACATTTCTTTTTAAAATGTCAAGATTAAAAAAAAAAGAATAGAAAAAAAAAAAAAATAGGGCAGCGCCTGTGGCTCAGTGGGTAGGGCGTCGGCCCCAGCCAAACTGCAACAAAAAAATAGCCGGGCGTTGTGGCAGGTGCCTGTAGTCCCAGCTACTCAGTAGGCTGAGGCAAGAGAATTGCCTAAGCCCAGAAGCTGGAGGTTGCTGTGAGCTGTGATGCCACTCTACCCAGGGTGACAGCTTGAGGCTGTGTCTCCAAGAAAAAAATAATAATAATAAAAATAAAAATGTCAAGATTATGAAAAACAAATACCCAAGCAACTTTCTCAAGGTAAAGGAGACTAAGGGCCTAGTGTACCTCATGCCTGTAATCTCCACACTTTGGCAGGCTGAGGCAGAAGGGAGGATGGATTTGAAGCCAGTTTTGAGACCAGCCAGAGAAACATGGCAAGACCCCAATGCTACCAAAACTTTAAAAAATTATCCAGATGTGATGGCTCATACCTGTAGTTCCAGCTTCTCGGGAGGCTGAGATGGGAGGATCACTCAAGACTTGGAGTTCAAGGTTACAGTGGGCTATGAATGCACCACTGAACAGCAGCGTGAATGGCAGACCAAGAACCCTATCTTTAAAACAAAGAGACAGGATGACTAGGATTGTGGGAGCCTGGATTTGATCATGTTCCAGCAAATGGACATTATGGGGCCATTGATGAAATTTGAATAGGTGATGATATTATGTTAGTATTAGCTGGGCGCTTTGGCTGGTACCTATAATCCTAGTGCTCTGAGAGGTGGAGGTCTGTGGATTGCTTGAGCTCAGGAGTTCAAGACTAGCCTGAGCAAAAAGGAGACCCTATCTCTACTAAAAATAGAAAAAAATAAGCTGGAGTATAGATGCAGTGGTTCATGCCTATAATCCTAGCACTCTGGGAAGCCAAGGCAAGTGGATTGCTTTAGATTACAAATTGGAGACCAGCCTGAGCAAGAGCTAGACCCTATCTCTAAAAAAATACCCAGGTGTCGTGGCTCCCAGCTACGTGGGCGGCTGATGCTATAGGATCTCTCTCTCTCTCTTTTTTTTTTTTTTTTTTTTTTTGGAGACAGAGTCTCAAGCTGTCACCCTGGTAGAGTGCTGTGGCGTCACAGCTCACAGCAACCTCAAACTCTGCAGCTTAAGCAATTCTCTTGCCTCAGCCTCCGAAGTAGCTGGAACTACAGGAGCCTACCACAATGCCTGGATTTTTTTTTTTTTTTTTTGCAGTTTTTGTTTTAGCTGACCCTGGGCTGGTTCAAACCCTGCAGCCTAGATGTATGTGGCCAGCGCCCTACCCACGGAGCTAAGGGCACTTTCAAAAGGATCTCTTGAGCCCAGGAGTTTGAGGTTGCTGTGAGCTAGGCTGATACCAGGGCACGTTAGCCCTGAGGAAGACAGTTAAGACTCCCCAAAATAAAAGAAAAACAATGAAATGTGTGATATTTTTATGCAGCAACTTTTAAATGATCTTAGCCTTTTGGGGGGTTATTTTATTGTGGTAAAGTAGACATAACATAAAATTTACCATTTTAACCATGTTTTTAATCTTACAATTTTTGTGTTTTTGTTTTTGCAGTTTTGGGCTGGGGCTGGGTTTGAGGGGTTTTTTTGTTTGTTTTAATTTCAAAATATTAAGGGGGGGCTCAGTGCCTGTGGCTCAGTGGTTATGGAACCAGCCACATACACTGAGTCTGGCAGGTTCAAATCCGGCATGGGCCAGCTAAACAATAATAACTGCAACAAAAAAATAGCCAGGCATTGTGGTGGTCACCTGTAGTCCCGGCTACTTGGGAGGCCGAGGCAAGAGAATCGCTTAAGCCCAAGAGTTGGAGGTTGCTGTGAATGGTGATACCACAGAGCTCTACCGAGGGTAACATAGTGAGACTCTGTCTCAAAAAAAAAAAAAAAAAAACAGAAACAAAAATTAAATGGGGTATAAGTGTTTTTTTTAAATGGATGAATTGAATAATGCTCAAGTCAGGGCTTTTAGTGTGCCTATCCTCAGAGTAACATATGTTATACCCACATCTCCCCACCCCCCTTTTTTTTTTGCTGTTCTTTGGCCAGGGCTGGGTTTGAACTCACCACCTCCAGGATATGGGGCCAGCGCCCTACTCATTGAACCACAGGTGCTGCCCTTAACTTTATTTATTTATTTATTTATTTATTTATTTATTTTGAGACAGAGCCTCAAGCTGTCACACTGGATAGAGTGCTGTGGCATCACCGCTCACAGCAACCTCCAATGGACTCAAGCAAGTCTCCTGCCTCCACCTCCCAAGTAGCTGGAACTATAGGCACCCACCACAATGCCCGGCCATTTTTTGGTTGCAGCTGTCACTGTTGTTCGGCGGGCCAGGGCTGGATTTGGACCTGCCAGCTCAGGTCTACGTGCCTGGCGCCTCAGCCACTTGAGCCACAGGTACCGAGCCTTAACTTTTTTTTTTTTAAGAGACACAATCTTGCTTTGTAGGCCAAGCTGGAGTACGGTGGCATAATCATAGATAGCGCACTAAAATCTGGAACTCCTGGGCTCAAGTAATCCTCCCACCTCACTCTCTCAAGTAGCTAGGACTACAGGTGTATGTGCCACCACACCCAGGTTATTTTTATTTTTAATTTTTTTTTTTTTTTTAAGACAGAGCCTCAAGCTGTCACCCTGGAGAGAGTGCCGTGGGGTCACAGCTCACAGCAACCTCCAATTCTTGGGCTCAAGCGTGTGTCTTGCCTCCGCCTCCCAAGTAGCTGGGACTATAGGCGCCCGCCACAACACCCGGCCATTTTTTGGTTGCACCCGTCATTGTTTTTTGGCAGGCCCGGGCTAGATTCGAACCCGCCAGCTCAGGTGTACATGACTGGAGCCTTAGCCCGCTGAGCCACAGGCGCCAAGCCTTATTTTTATTTTATTTTATTTTTATTTTTACTTTTTTTGAGACAGAGCCTCAAGCTGTCACCCTGGATAGAGTGCCGTGGCATCACAGCTCACAGCAACCTCCAATTCCTGGGCTCAAGCAAGTCTCCTGCCTCTGCCTCCCAAGTAGCTAGGATTATAGGCGCCCGCCACG
>CAUYON010175441.1:0-15791 GCA_963573935.1 Arctocebus calabarensis
GGCGCTTGTAGTCCCAGCTAATTGGGAGGCGGAGGCAAGAGACTCGCTTGAGCCTAGGAATTGGAGGTTGCTGTGAGCTGTGATGCCACAGCACTCTATCCAGGGTGACAGCTTGAGGCTCTGTCTCAAAAAAAAAAAAAAGAAAAAGAAAAAATAAGCTGGGTGCACCGCATACCTGTAAGTCTCCCTTGAGACCAGAGCTCATGCCAAGAAAAGCTTCATGATCATGCCACTGCATTCTACCCTAGGCAACAACACTAGACCCTACCTCAAGAAAAAAAGAGTATGAAGAGCTTGCTATGCTGTTACAACTATTTTTTGTTTGTTTGTTTGTTTTTTAGACAGAGCCTCAAGCAGCTGTCACCCTGGAGAGTGTGCCATAGCATCACAGCTCACAGCAACCTCCAATTCCTGGGCTCAAGCGAGTCTCCTGCCTCCACCTCCCAAGTAGCTGGGACTACAGGTGCCCGCCACAACGCCCAGCCATTTTTTTGGTTGCAGCCGTCATTGTTGTTTGGCAGGCCCGGGCTGCATTCGAACCCGCCAGCTCAGGTGTATGTGGCTGGCGCCTTAGCGCATGGAACCACAGGTGCCGAGCCTGTTTGTTTTGAAACAGTCTTACTTTGTCACCCTCAGTAGAGTGCCGTAGCATCAAAGCTCACAGCAACCTCAAACTCTAGGGCTTAAGTGATTATCTTGTCTCAGCCTCACAAGTAGCTGGGACTATAGGCACCCGCCACAACACCTGGCTATTTTTAGAGATAGGGTCTTGCTCCAGCTCAGGTTGGTCTAGAACTTGTGAGCTCAGGCAATCCATCTGCCTCAGTGACCCAAGTGCTGGGATTATAGGCATAAGCCACTGCGCCTGGCCCTATAACTACTTTTTTAAACACTTAAGAGCTATCCTTCCCAACCTGCCTAACCTTCTTCATTCAATACTGTATTAATCTCAGCCAACATTTAGCACCCAATATATGCCAAGCAATGTGATAGGTACTAGGGGTATGAAAAGGTGAATCAAGATTGGTTCTACCCTTGTGCTCACAATGAACACTGCTGGGATTGACTCTGCAGAAACAGTCCAGGTCTCTAGAAGAGGGGCAAGGTCACTGAACAAGAGGTTCACCAGGCAGATGCCCCATAGCAGCAGCTCCTTACCTCAGTTTTAAAGTTGAAGCATATGGGGGTGCCTGTAGCTCAGTGGTTAGGGCGCCAGCCACATGCACTGGGCCTGGCGGATTCGAACATGGCCCAGGTCTGCTAAACAACAACAACAAACATAGCTGGGCATTGTGGTGGGTACCCAGTCCCAGTTATTAGGGAGGCTGAGAATCACTTGAGCCTAACAATTGGAGGTCGCTGTGAGCTATGACACTATAGCACTCTATAGAGGATGACTAAGTGAGACTCTGTCTCAATAAAAATAAATAAATAAATGAATGAATAAAATAAAGTTGAAGCATAAAGGAGGTCACAGGGTCAAAGACTATACTTCTGGCTCGGCGCCTGTGGCTCAACAGGCTAAGGCGCCAGCCACGTACACCTAAACTGGCGGGTTTGAATCCAGTCCTGGCCCACCAAACAACAATGATGGCTGCAACACCAAAAACTGGCCAGGCACTGTGGTGGGCGCCTGTAGTCCCAGCTACTTGGGAGGCAGAAGCAAGAGTCTTGCTTGAGCCCAGGAATTGGAGGTTGCTGTGAGCTGTGATGCCACAGCACTCTGACCAGGGTGACAGCTTGAGGCTCTGTCTCAAAAAAAAAAAAAAAGACTATGTTTCTCTTTCTGTAGTACTCATGGGAGGCAGACAGCCTACTCCCTATTTGCACTTCATTCCCAAGGCTAAATAAGCAATGCTTGACTCTTGCTGAGAGCCAGGAAGTCATAAAGTATCAGGGCCCTCCATAATGTGGCCACTGCCAGCCTCTGTTGCCTCAGCTCCTGCCACCAACTAATACCGCACCCTGGACCTTCACTCCAGACAGTGGGATCTTCCTGTAATTCTTTAAATACATCAGGCTGTCCCACAGCTTTCGCACAAGCTGTTTTTTCTGCTAAATGCTCGCCCCTGCCTTCTTGGCCTACTTAATTTCTACTTGTTTTCTGGATTCAGTTCCAAAGGTCTCTTCCTTCCGGACATCTTTTGTAAACACCTCAAACCCAACTGAGGGGCTCCTCAAATCTGCTCCCATAGCACTTATCACAATGGACTGTAATTGGAATCACTGACTTCTGTTGTCTTCCACCAGATTACCCATATCCAGAGGCAAGGTGGTGTCTGACAGGGTTTTGTATCACTATTTCCTAGCAAAGGGCCTGACACATTGCAGGTGTGGGGTGAATCCATGACTGGGGACATCTGATGGACATCAATGTCAATGACCCTATTCTTTTTTTTTTTTTTTTGTTGAGACAGAGTCTCACTTTATTGCCCTCAGTAGCGTGCCCTGGCGTCACATAGCTCACAGCAATTCCTAGGCTTACGCGATTCTCTTGCCTCAGCCTCCTGAGTACCTGGGACTATAGGTGCCTGCCACAACGCCCAGCTATTTTTCTGTTTTACAGTTTGGCGGAAACCGGGTCTGAACCCGCCACCTTCGGTATATGGGACTGGTGCCCTAGTCAATGAGCCATAGATGCCACCCAGTGACCCTGTTCTTATTACCTTGCTGCTCATTCTCATCACTGTTATCCTCAGCCTCCTTTAGATGACCAAGATGGTCCTTACAGAAAAATGTCTTTACTGAAGTGTCATCTTCTCAAAGAGGCTTACCTAATACCCCATTTAACACTGCAACCTCCCCACCACCTAACACTATAATCCTGATCACCTTCCCCTGTTCTACCTTTTCTTTTTTTTTCCCATAGCATTTATCATTGTCTAACATACTATATTTATTGATTATGTATATTATTTATTATGTGTCTCCTCTCAGCTGAATGGAAGCTCCAGGAAGATGAGAAGTATTCTCTATTTTGAAGAGTGTCATGTCTTATCTAGAATACTGTTTGGCATGTAGTAGGCTGTCAATAAAATTATTGAATAAATTACTATACCCAGTATATACTTTATCTCTAGATCCTTGTAACAATCTTGCATTGTAAATATTTTAATCTTATTTTCTAGATTATGAAACTGAGTCGAGAGTTATTTGCTCAAGTGAACACAAGTAAGTAGGTGGTACATGGGAAATGGGTCCTCATTTTCCTAAGTGTGTCTGGCATTTGTCAGTAGGTTGGGTAGGTCTCTAGAAAGATGACATTTCTTTTTTTTGTTTTGAGACAGAGTCTCAAGTTGTCGCCCTGGGTAGAGTGCCGTGGCGTCACAGCTCACAGCCAACCTCAAACTCTTAGGCTTAAGTGATTCTCTTGCCTCAGCCTCCCAAGTGGTGGGACTATAGGCGCCTACCACAACACCCAGCTATTTTTGTTATTGCAGTTGACATTGTTGTTTTAGCTGGCCTGAGCTGCCTTCGAACCCATCAGCCTCCATGTACGTGGCCAGCGCCCTACCCACTGAGCTATGGGTGCTGGCTAAGATGATATTACTTAAACGTTTTTGTTTTTGTTTTTTTGAGGCAGGGTCTCACTTTGTCATTCTTGGTAGAGTGCCATGGTGTCATAGCTCACAGCAACCTCAAACTCTTGTGCTCAAGCAATTCTCTTGCCTCAGCCTCCCAAGAAGCTGGGACTATAGGCGCCCACCACAATGCCCAGCTATTTTCAGAGATGGGGTCTTGCTCTTGCTTAGGCTGGTGTCGAACCTGTGAGCTCCAGCAATCCACCAGCCTCGGTCTCCCAGAGTGCTAGAATTACAGGTGTGAGCCACTGCGCCCAGCCTAACATTTCTTAAATGTTACAGAATTTGGGCTCAGTGCCTGTAGCTCAGTGAGTAGGGCACCAGACACATACACCGAGGCTGGCAGGTTTAAGCCAGGCCTGGGCCTGCTAAACAACCATGACAACTGCAACCAAAAAATAGCTGGGCGTTGTGGCGGGCACCTACCGTCCTAGCTATTTGGGAGGCTGAGGCAAGAGAATTGCTTAAGCCCAAGAGTTTGAGGTTGCTGTGAGCTGTGACACCATGGCACTCTTCTGAGGGTGACATAGTTAGACTCTGTCTCAAAAAAAAAATTTAAATAATGATTAACACCTATTTACAACCTGAGTGTTCTAATATACATGAACCATTAGACATTTCACCTTTGGTTGTTTTGTATAGCACTTGGGAAATCTCTTGTTCTTAGTAATATTAATTTGTAACACTCTCAAGTAAAACCCTGTCTCTTAAAAAAAAAAAAAAAAGGAAGATGTATACTGATATAGTGATGATGGAATAAATACAAGGCTACTAGGCAAAGGTAAATTTCAAGAGGTTAGAGAAAGATACAGAGGACAAGAGCAAGATGCACATTTTGTTAAACCATAAACTCTAAAACCAGGAGAAACTTCCAGCCCAACATGTAGTATGGCTACTATTTTGGCTGTCCATTCATTCTTTCAGCTATGATTTATAAAGTATCTACTATACACTAGGCACTGGGTATAAAGTGGTGAGCAAAATATGGTACTCAATATTTTCTGGTAAACAGCACCTCTCACCCCTGAACACAAGGTGCCTGTGACCAAAGAGGTCCTATTAGAGTATCTGCTTGAGAATTTTCAGTGAATAGAGAAATAAAACTCACATATGGCTCAGAGTTCCAGGGTAAATTCTATCTACCCTTCTTCAAAGTTTCTGTTAGTTACATCAGTATTGTTTTTTTTTTTTTTCAGACAGAGTCTCACTGTGTCACCCTTGGTAGAGTGCCATGTCATTATAGTTCATAGCAACTTCAAACTCTTGGGCTTAAGTGATTCTCTTGCCTCAGCCTCCCAAGTAGCTGGGACTACAGATGCCTGCCACAATACCCGGCAGGCATCAGTCATTTGTTGTTGTTGCTGCAGTTGTTGTTTAGCTGGCTCAGGCTGGGTTCAAACCCACCAGCCTCTGTGTATGTGGCTGGCGTCATAACCAACATTGGTCTTTTTTTTGAGACAGAATCTCACTTCATAGTCCTTGATAAGGTGCCGTAGCTTCATAGCTCACAGCAATGTTAAACTCTTGGGCTCAAATGATCCCCTTGCCTTAGCCTCCCAAGTAGCTGGGACTACAGGCACCTGCCACAATGCCTGGTTATTTTTTTTAGAGACAGGGTCTCTTTCTTTCTCAGACTGGTCTTGAACTCATGAGCTCAGGCCATCTGCCCGCTTTGGCCTCCCAGAGTGCTGGGATTACAGGCGTGAGCCACTGCCCCCGGCTATATCGGCATCTTTATAACAAATCATCTTTTATTGCTTAAGGTTGGTTAAGATGACTTCTTGTCATTTACAATCATGAAATTCTTACTAATATAACTTCCAAAACACAGATAAGACAGATGAAGCCTAGGGAGATTGAATGACTCACTTGCCCTGTCTCATAGGGAGGCAGTAGCAGACCCTGGAAGAGAACACAGGTCTCTGACTCCCAATTCCAAGCTGTATCATAGGTCTAAGTGAAAATGAGCTTGGAGAAAGTAATCAATGCACAGTACCTCATGAACCACAGAGCCCAGCTGAAAGTCCAGCCTCTGGCACAGTTCTCCAAGGTTGGCCAAGCTGCTGGCCCTGTGAGCACAATCTGGATCTCTCACTCCCCGCAGGAAGGTGTGGATCAAAGGTGCTCGATACTTTGAGACCATGTCTCCTATAGGAAAAAGAAAGAAAGAAAAATCTTTTAAAACACATTTTCAACTTTTTGTTGTTGTTGTTATTGTTGTTGAGGTAGAGTCGTACTCTGCTGCCCTGAGTAGAGAGCAGTGGTGTCATCATAGCTCAAAGCAAGCTCAAACCACTGGGCTCCAGGGATCCTCCTGGCTTAGCCTGCCAAATAGCTGCAGAGTAACAGTGAAAAAAGTGTAGAAATAACTAAACGTTAACATGGAAGTGGTTAGATAACCAGGGTTTACCCACAGTACAACACCACGCAGTCAGTCATTAGAGGGAACAGGGCAGCATTACACACACGGACATGGAAAGGCCTCCTCAAAACACTGTTAAGTAAAAGAAACCAACAGAACCAGTATATTCCATTTACATAGGTAAAAATGCACACACAACTTCTCCCATGTTAACAATACAAACTCACAGATTTAAATATGTAGATTAAATATACAAAGGCAAAGGAAAAAAGGATGAAAAGATATACATATAAAAGCTTGTCTGAGGAGTAAAGGGAGCTGGGATCAAACTTAAATTTTCTGGCTGGGTGCAGTAGCTCATGTCTATAATCCTAGAACTTAGGGAAGCCAAGGAGGGTGGATTGCTTGAGCTCAGGAGTTCAAGACCAGGCTGAGCAAGAGCAAGACCCTGGCTCTACCAAAAATAGAAAAACTAGCTGGCTGTTGTGGTGGGCTCCTGTAGTCTCAGCTACTCAGGAGGGTGAGACAGGAGGATCACTTGAGACTGTCTCTCAAAAAAACCCCCAGAACTTAATTGTCTGATAATTAATATCTGTAACATACTGCATTTAAGATACTTTCAACTAAGAACAAAATATACATTTCTACTTTTGCGTTAATACAGTCTCCTTCTGGAATTAGGAAGAGGCTTGCTTGCTCTTCAGTGTGAGAGGTGGATCCTGAGTTAAGAGATTTGTGTTCTAGTTCTGGCCCTGCTGCCGGCAGTGTGACCTTCAGCAATCTACTCGACTTCTCTGGACTACGTGGGATCAGTTAGTTAGACAAGATGAGCTCTCAGGCCCCTTCCAGTTGGAAGTCTGAGCTGATGAGTCACTTTGGGTTTGGTCACGGGGAAATATGATTTAGGAGACTAAGGAAGGAAGAAAAAAACATACATTCAAGAGCGCTGGGGTGAGAGGCTGTTGTGCTTAAAGGAAGAAGGAGGCAAGGAAATGAAAGAAGTTTGGAAAGCCAAAGGGAGGGGAAATTGCAAGTTGAAAAGGGTAAGAATATGCAAGAAACAAGTTCATGTGTATTAATGTACACGTTTAAAGTTAAACATATATGGAAAGGAAAGTCATGATAAATTATCAAACATTGATAAACTATGTACTATGTGCTAGCTGCTATGCTAGGCACTAACGCACCAATCATAAACAAGAAAGACACAGTCTCTGCCCCCCATGACGTCCACAACCTGATGGGAAAAAGGAAAAAACTGTGCAAGCAATAACAACGGGGTGGGATGTGTCAAAACGGTGATAGAGAGGTTTTTATGAGGAATGTTTGATCTGGTTCCTGTTCTATTTTTTTTTTTTTTTGAGACAGAGCCTCAAGCTGTCACCCTGGATAGAGTGCCATGGCATCACAGCTCACAGCAACCTCCAATTCTGGGCTCAAGCGAGTCTTCTGCCTCACTTCCCAAGTAGTTGGGACTACAGGCGCCCGCCACAACGCCCAGCCATTTTTGTTGTTGTTGCAGCCATCATTGTTGTTTGGCGGGCCCAGGCCGGATTTGAACCCACCAGGTCAGGTGTACATGGCTGGCGTCTTAGCCCGTTGAGCCACAGGTGCCGAACCTGGTTCCTGTTCCAGTATTATATTACTCCAGTATTATATTACTCACTCAGATTCAAAAGCATGTTATTCTTGTATTTTATTTTTCTTTTTTCTTTATTTATTTTTTTGAGACATAGAGTCTCATTTTGTTGTCCTCAGTAGAGTGCCACATTGTCATAGCTCACAACAACCTCAAACTCTTGGACTCAAATGATACTATTGCTTCAGCCTCCCAAGTAGCTGGGGCTACAGGTATCCACCACAATGCCCAGCTATTTTTAGAGCTGGTGTCTCACTCTTGCTCAGGCTGGTCTCAAACTCATAAACTCAGGCAATCCACCTGCATCAGCCTTCCAGAATGCTAGGATTACAGGCATGAGCCATCACCACCTGGCCTCATGCTGTTCTTTTTTGATGCCTCTCTCTGTTACTCTTCAACTAGCCAGTTTGCTTATTAGTATTCAATCCTCACTTCCATACAGGATTTGAGGCAATTTATAATAAATAATATTGAAACCATGTATCATTAGAATAAGTATTTTTTGTTGTTGTTGTTTTTATTGTTGGGGATAGAATAAGTATTTTATTTTTTTTTGAGACAGAGCCTCAAGCTGTCACCCTGGAGAGAGTGCTGTGGCATCACAGCTCACAGCAACCTCCAATTCCTGGACTCAAGCGCGTCTTCTGCCTCTGCCTCCCAAGTACCTGGGACTACAGGCGCCTGCCACAATGCCCAGCCACTTTTTGGTTGCAGCCGTCATTGTTGTTTGGTGGGTCCAGGCTGGATTCGAACCCGCCAGCTCAGGTGTATGTGGCTGATGCCTTAGCCCGTTGAGCCACAGGCGCCGAGCCAGAATAAGTATTTTAAAAGCTCTACAGTAAATGAGAGGAGTGCAAATATCCCAAGCTGTAAAAATAGTTATTGTAAATGAACCCAAAATTTAGTTTAGCAGTTCTTGGTTACTTAAAGCAAAAAAGGATTGAGAAAACACAGCTCTCACTGTCCAATAAAAGGAGGAATATCAATTCATTAGGAAATAAAAACTTCAAGAAGAGCTTTAAGAGGTATCTCATTCATTCATCCAGCAAACCTTGAGTGCTCAACAATATTCCAATGTCCCAATGTTCTTGGTATTAGACATATAATACAGCATGAAGAAGAAAGCAAACTTCCCACTGTCATGGAGCCTCCTAGTGCAGTGGTTCTCAACTTTCCTAATGCCGCATCTCTTTAATACAGTTCCTAATGTTGTGGTGCCTCCTAATCATAAAGTTATTTTCGTTGCTACTTCCTAACTGTAATTTTGCTACTGTTATAAATTGTAATGTAAATAGCTGATATGCAGGATGTATTTAGGCGACCCTGTGAAAGGGTCATTCGACCCCCAAAGGGGGTCATGACCCACAGGTTGAGAACCGCTGTTCTAGTGGGTGAGAAAGACAATAAGAAAAAAATAAAATTGGGACCAGGCGTGGTGGCTCATGCTTGTAATCCTAGCACCCTGGGAGGCCTAGGCGGGTGGATTGCTCTGAGTTCAGGTTCGAGACTAGCAAGAGCCAGAGTGAGACCCCGTATCTATTAAAATAAAGCCGGGCATTCTGGCAGGTGACTGTAGTCCCAGCTACTTGGGAGGTTGAGGCAAGAGAATCGCTTAAGCCTAATGAGTTGGAGGTTGCTGTGAGCTATGACACCACAGTACTCTACTGAGGGCCATAAAGTGAGACTCTGTCTCAATAAAAAATAAATAAAGAGGTATGGTGCCTGTGGCTCAAGTGGCTAAGGCGCCAGCCATGTACACCTGAGCTGGCAGGTTCGAATCCAGCCTGGGCCCGCCAAACAACAATGACGGCTGCAACCAAAAAATGGCTGAGAGTTGTGGTGGGCGCCTGTAGTTCCAGCTACTTGGGAGGTGGAGGCAGGAGACTTGCTTGAGCCCAGGAGTTAGAGGTTGCTGTGAGCTGTGATGTCACAGTACTCTACCCAGGGTGATAGCTTGAGACTCTGTCTTAAAATAAAAATAAAAAATAATAAAAAAAAAAAAAAGAAAGAAAGAAAGAAAAAAAAGAAACAACCAAAAAAATAAAACTGAACTTGGCGCTTGTAGCTCAGTGGTTACTGTGCCAGCCACACACAGCGGGGCTGGCAGATTTGAGCCCGGCCTGGGCCTGCTAAACAACAACAACTACCAAAAAAAAAAAAAATAGCCAGGTGTTATGGCGGGCACTTGTAGGCCCAGCTACTTGGGAAGCTGAGGCAAGAGAATTGTTTAAAGCCCGAGATTGAGCTATGAGCAGTGACACCACAGCACTCTACCCAGGGTGACCCAGTGAGACTCTGTCTCAATAAAATAAAATAATTTCCAGCAGCAATTAAGGCTATGAAGAGCTTTGGGGAAAGCTCTCAGGAGAAACCTCAAGGAACAAGTAATATGAAGACCTGGTGGAAAAGTGAAGACCAGAGTGGGCAATAGAAGTTGTATATTTGGTGTAGAACTCATAGGGGCTGTTCCTGTGCTGACCTGCCACAAAGTCAAGAACATACCATTTCCTTAACAAAAGCACAAGCTAATGTTCCATCTATATGAATTCCTTCCCTAACTGAGTTCCATTACTTTTTTCAAAATGAACATCCATTAAAATACATGTTCCACCAACGCATCCCCCAGTTGTACCCAAGGACCAGAGGAGCCAGAGGGAAGGTCAGCTTCTCTACCCTACACTGTGCCTGGGTAGCTGGCTCTGGGCCCTCTTGGTACCTTATTTTCCAGGTACTGGACTGGAAGATCTGGACACTCACTGTACCCACTCTGCATTTCTCCAAGTGCCCTACCACTGTGTTCTCTGCAGTCTGGATCTCCAGCAGGCTTCATATACATACCTACATCTGTCCGACCTGGTCTTCTTTGGGGATTTGTACCTTTGCCCCCATTTCCTGAGGCTCTGTTAGCCTCTGACTGGTCTTCCCTCCCCTTATTCCTACCATGCTACCTGACTGGGGTCTCAATACTGTCTTGTATTCTGGTTTTCTCCAGTAAGAGTCAGCCTGACCTGATTTCTATAGAGAATACAATGAATGCACACAGTCAAAGAATAATGCTTATGGGGTTGTGATTTGACATAGGAATTACATTTAATGATTCTACATAAAGGATTCTTAATTTGAGCTTTAAGAGTCTCTGCATGTCAAATTTTGTTGTGTACATTCTTTTTGTTTTGAGACAGTCTCATTCTGTTGTCCAGGCTAGAGTACCGTGGCATCAGCCTAGCTCACAGCAACCTCAAACTCCTGGGTTTGAGCAATTCTCCTGCCTCAGCCTCCTGAGTAGCTAGGGCTCCAGGCGCCAGGTATAATGTTTCACTAATTTTTCTATTTTTGTTGTTGTTGTTGTTGCAGTTCGGCTGGGGCTGGGTTTAAACCCACTACCCTCGGTATATGGGGCTGGCGCCCTACTGACTGAGCCACAGGTGCCGCCCAAATTTTTCTATTTTTACTAGAGATGGGAATCTTGCTCTTGCTCATGCTGGTCTTGAATTCTTGAACTCAAGAGCTCCGGCTCTTTCAGTCCAGTACCTGGAGCCACCGTGCCCAGCCTAAAATATGAGTTTTGAATGATATCATTATGCTGAAGAATTACCAGTATGAGACTTTTTTGTTATGTATGACAATTCATTTTTTATTAAGCCACTGGAGTTAAGAATTTCTGTTACCTACAAGCAAAAGCACTCTAACAGATACGATGTAAAAACTGGAAATGCTCTTTAAAGTTGTAGAGCATTTCTTTGTCAGTTCTAGGCCTATCAATAGAAAACGCCAGAAAAGTCAGATTTGCTAAAACAAAAGAATTAAGACAGTATATATTTTTCAAATGACTCAAAAGTCAATTTTACAACTGAGGCATAACAAAAGAAAAAATTAAATCCAATAATCTTCTTTCTTCTAATACAATTTTAATTGGGACAGTATGACTCTTACATTAGCATATATATACACACATAGGACTTTTTCAAAGACTTAAGTCATCTTTATACATTTGCCAACCTATTAAAAAAAAAGGGTGAGTAACTATTTACAGTAGTTGCTTGTGTGAAGGGGTTATATCCTGAGTATATTTCGCAACTATTAGTGAATCCATTTGATTATGAATTAATACCTAGGGCGCTGGGCTGCCCACCACTTCTTCAGTTTCTGATTAAGCAACAAAACCATAATTATCCCACTCAGAAGGGTTTTTTTTTTTTTTTGGAGACAGAGCCTCAAGCTGTCACCCTGGATAGAATGCTGCAGCATCACAGCTCACAGCAACCTCCAATTCCTGGGCTCAAGTGAGTCTCTTGCCTCCGCCTCCCAAGTAGCTGGGACTACAGGTGCCCACCACAACGCCTGGCCATTTTTTGGTTGCAGCTGTCATTGTTGTTTGGCGGGCCCGGGCTGGATTCGAACCCGCCAGCTCAGGTGTACGTGGCTGGCACCTTAGCCTGTTGAGCCACAGGCACTGAGCTAGAAGGGTTTTTTTTTAATATTTTTTTTTATTCAAATAAGATGTTGTTATTGCTTCACTTGGAACTTATTTGAATCACAGACTACAAGATCCTTTTTTTTTCTAATTGAGATAGAGTCTCAATGTGTTGCCCCAGGCTAGAATACCATGGTATTAGCCTAGCTCACAGCAGCCTCAAATTCCAGGACTCAAGGGATCCTTCTGCCTCAGCCTTCTGAGTATCTGGGACCACAGGTGTCAGGCACAATGCCTGCCCAACAATTTTTATACTGCCCATATAATTTTTCTATTTTTAGTTTGAAAGCAGGGTCTGGCCATTGTTTATTTGCTGCTTCAGTAGAGTGCTGTGGCCTCACAGCTCAGAGCAACCTCAAACTCCTGGACTCAAGTGATTCTCTTGTCTCAGTCTTCTGAGTAGCTGGGACTATAGGCTCCTGCCACAATGCCTGGCTTATAAAAAATGTTATTAATGTCTGGGTGTGGTGGCTCACACCTGCAATCCTAGCATTATGGAGGTCAAGGTAGATGGATTGCTGGAGCTCAAGAGTTAGAGACCAACCTGAGCTCCTGAGCTCAAGGGATCCTCCTGCCATGGCCTCCAAGAGTGCTAGGATTATAGACATGAGCCACCAGCCAGCCATATCACAAGACCCTACGATTCTAATTAACTTTTTGTCTGAGAGATGGCATACATTTGCCCCCAGTCAAGAGCAAATATTCAGGCTCAGCACCTGTGGCTCAACGGGCTAAGGTGCTAGCCACATACACCTGAGCTGGCGGGTTCGAATCCAGCTGGGACCCGCCAAAGAACAATGACGGCTGCAACCAAAAAATGGCTGAGAGTTGTGGCAGGCGCCTGTAGTCCCAGCTACTTGGGAGGTGGAGGCAGGAGACTTGCTTGAGCCCAGGAATTGGAGGTTGCTGTGAGCAGTGAGGCCACGGCACTCTATCCAGGGTGATAGCTTGAGGCTCTGTCTCAAAAAAAAAAAAAAAAAAAAAGGAGCAAATATTCATTAATGTCTTGTTTCCTTAAAAATATACTTATTATATGTTTTTTTTTTGAAGAAGAAGAAGTTTCATTCTATTGCCGTTGGTAGAGTGCCATGGCATCATACCTCATAGTAACCTCAAACTCTTGGGCTCAAGTGATCCTCTTGCCTCAGACTCCTGAATAGCTAGGACTATAGACGCCTACCACAACACCCAGCTAGTTTTTCTATTTTTTAGTAGAGACAGGGTCTCACTCTTGCTTAGGCTGGTCTTGAATTCCTAAGCTCAGGCAATCTACCCACCTTGGCCTCCCAGTGCTAGGCCTCCAGGTGTGAGCCACTGAGCCAAGCCATAATATATGGCTTTTATACAAAAAAAAAATTTTTTTTTGAGACTGAGTCTCATTTGCTGCTTCAGTAGAGTGCCGTGGCATCACAGCTCAGAGCAACCTCAAACTCCTGGACTCAAGTGATTCTCTTGTCTCAGTCTCCTGAGTAGATGGGACTATAGGCTCCTGCTACAATGCCTAGCTTATAAAAAAATGTTATTAATATCTGGGTGTGGTGGCTCACACCTGCAATCCTAGCACTATGGGAGGCCAAGGTAGATGGACTGCTGGAGCTCAAGAGTGAGAGACTAACCTGAGCAAGAGCAAGACCCCCATCTCTAAAAATAGCCAGGCATTGTGGTGGGTGCCTATAGTCCCAGCCATGTGGGAGGGTGAGGCAAGAGGATTGCTCAAGCTCAAGAGTTTAAGGTTATTGTGAGCTATGACGCCACGGCACTCAACCCAGGGTGACAAAGTGAGACACTGTCTCAAAAAAAAAAAAAAGTTATTAATTTCCAAATTCCAGGCCCACACTTTCAGAAAGTACTTCCCACAGACTACAGTATTTAGACTAAGGGATATTCATGAAAGTGAAGTTAAAGACTCTATCATCTTTTCTTCAGATCTTTCTAAACAGCTTCAGGGAAATGAATACAATAAATTCAAGCTCAGCTTTACAAACGTTCTCAAGTATTCTAGTCAGTGGGGTTTATATTAGTTTCAATCTAATTACTTTTACTTTGTGCAATGGTAATGGAAACACCTGGCTATTTGCATCTCTATATTCTTGTAAGGAAGTCAGAGATAATCAACCTTATTGAGAAGCAAACAGCTGTGTGTTCAAGAAAGCCAGTGAAGGATCTAGATTTTCTGGAACAGACTTGATAAGGAGGAGTTGCTTTAGGGTGAAAAATCAAATGCAAGTAAAAAGAGAGAGCTGAAAAAATTTTAACCTATGATTTGCCTGTTATCAATTATGACATTGTGAAAAAATTCTTTTTTGAGACAGAGTCTCACTATGTCGCCCTGGGTAGAGTGCTGTAATGTCACAGCTCACAGCAACCTCAAACTCTTGGACTTAAGCAATTCTCTTGCCTCAGCCTCCCAAGTAGCTGGAACTACAGGTGCCGGCCACAATGCCTGGCTATTTGTTTGTTGTTGTTGTCATTGGTGTTTAGCAGGCCCGGGCTGGGTTCAAACCTACCAGCCTTGTGCGTATGTGGCTGACACCCTAACCACTGAGCTATGGGCTCCGAGACTGAAAAGATTCTTTTAACAAATTAAGACTTGGAAGATTTTTCCTTAAGATTTTCTTTCTTTTTTTTTTGAGACAGAGTCTTACTTTGTCACCCTCAGTACTGTGGCATCATGGCTCATAACAACTTCTAACTCTTGGGCGCAAGTGATTCTCTTGCCTCAGCCTCTTGAGTAGCTGGGCTACAGGTGCCCACAACACCCAGCTATTTTTAGGAATGAGGTCTTGCTCTGGTTCAGGCTAGTCTCGAACTCCTGAGCTCAGGTGATCCACTCACCTTGGCCTCCCAGAATGCTAGGATTATTGGTGTGAGCCATGGCATCCGCCCGAGACTATCTTAAAACAAGACAAAACAGGCTGGGCACCTAAAGCTCAGTGGTTTATGGCACCAGCCACACGCACTGGGGCTGGCGGGTTTGAACCTAGTCCGGGCCTGCTAAACAACAATGACAAATACAACAATGACAACAACAAAAATAGCCTGGCGTTGTGGCAGGCACCTGTAGTCCCAGCTACATGGGAGGCTGAGGCAAGAGAATTGCTTAAGCCCAAGAGTTTGAGGTTGCTGTGAGCTGTGTGATGCCACAGCACTCTTCTAAGGGCGACATAGTGAGGACTGTTTCCAAAAAAAAAAAACCAAAACCCTTCTAAATCTTCATTCCTTCTGTTCCCCCCCCCCTTTAATATTAGTGCAATTTAAGTCTCTTAATAGAGGCAACACAAAATTGCAGATTTAGACTCTTGGAAGTCCTTACACATAATGAGCCATTTGGTTCAAAACTCTATCTCTAGGTAGGACTGTGTCAAACCACATTTGACAAACTTTAACGCACGGACAGTTAAGACTCATGCCAGAATTTAAAAATCTTTGTGTTCCAGCCTTTTAGTTTTGTCCAATCCAAATCTTTTATCTTTATTTCATTTCCACTTAGGTACCAGGGTCCAGTAGAGATGGGTAACTGCATATCTTTGACTCTTTTTTTTTTTTTTTTTTTTTTTTTACAGAACCACAAGCTATCACCCAGGATATAGTTGCGTGGCCAAACAAATAACCCCATGTGCTGGTGGTTTCTGTTTGCTTTGTTGCCACGGCAATATATCCTGGGTGTTATGTTTTTGGTCTGTCAAAAAAAAAAAAAAAAAAAAAAAAGAGTCAAAGATATGCAGTTACCCATCT
>CAUYON010175445.1:0-23919 GCA_963573935.1 Arctocebus calabarensis
AGGCGCCCGCCACAACGCCCGGCCATTTTTTGGTTGCAGCCGTCATTGTTGTTTGGCGGGTCCTGGGGCTGGATTCGAACCCGCCAGCTCAGGTGTACGTGGCTGGCGCCTTAGCCCGTTGAGCCACAGGCGCCGAGCCCAGTCTCTAGCTTTTATGAATTATTTCTGTACATGCTATATTCCCTCCTTAGTAAAGGATAAAATCCTTGAGGGCTGAAATACGATTTTATTTCTCACAGAACTTTTAAATGTTATTAAAAAACTAAATTGGCCAGGTGTGGTAGCTCATGCCTCTAATCCTAGCACTCTGAGAGGCTGAGGCTGGTGGATCACCTGAGCTTAGGAGTTCGAGACCAGTCTGAGCAAGAGCAAGACCCCATCTCTACTAAAAAATAGAAAATATAGCCAGGTATCATGGTGGGCCCCTGTAGTCCCAGCTACTTGGGAGGGTGAGGCAGAAGGCTGGCTTGAGCCAAGAGTTTGAGGTTGCTGTGAGGTGTGATGTCACGGCACTCCACCCAGAGCAACAGTGACGCTGTCTCAAAAAACAAACAATTAAATTCTTCTTTTTTTGATAAATAGGTGCACACTTGTTGCAGAAAAATGTAAACATTACAGAATACATCTTTTAGAAAGTACAGGCTCAGTGCCCATAGCTTAGTGGTTAGGGCACCAGCCACATGCATCAAGGCTGGTGGGTTCGAACTTGACTAGGGCCTGCTAAGCAACAATGACAACAATAACCACCACCACCACCACCACAACAAAAACAAACAAAACCAGATGGGCGTTGTGGCCCTGTAGTCTGAGGCAAGAGAATCACCTAAGCCCAAGAGCTGGAGGTTGCTGTGAGCTATGACCCCACAGCACTCTACTGAGAGAGACAAACTGAGATTCTGTCTCTATAAAAATATATATGTAATTAAATAAAAATGTATAGATATGAGATTATATTATACATATAATTCTATGCCTTTTCCGGGTAAAATATTTAATAATTTTTACATAATCTTTTTTAACCATGCTAAGAGCATATGGATGTACCAACATTTACCTGTTTACTACCCTTTTTTTTTTTGCAGTTTTTGGCTGGGGTGGGTTTGAACCCGCCACTTCTGGCATATGCGGCCAGCGCCCTACTCCTTTGAGCCATAGGCACTGCCCCTACCCTTTTGTTTTTTGAGACAGTGTTACTTTATTGTCCTGGGTAGAGTGCCATGGCATCGTCATAGCTCACAGCAAATTATGCCCACCTAGTTTTTCTATTTTTAGTAGAGACAGGGTCTCACTCTTGCTCAGGCTGGTTAAACAATCCACCTGCCTCGGCCTCCTAGAGTGCTAGGATTATAGGTGTGTGATACCAACCCTGGACTTGTTTGTTCCTTTCTTGATGAACATGAGAGTCACTTCTAGTTTTCACCATTATGAGCAATGATGCAATGAATATATACATAAGGGTGTGTGCATACATCTGTATGTATCTATATATCCATGTAACTTTCGGTAGAACATATCCTTGGATATGGAATTGCTGGATGAGATAGAATGGAGATCTCAATGATGATTAATGCTGGCCTGGTGGCTCACGCCTATAACGCAGCACGCTGGGAGGCCAAGGCCGGTAGATCGCCTAAGCTCATGAGTTAGAGACTAGCCTGAGCCAGAGTGAGACCCTGTCTCTAAAAAAACTAGCCGGATGTTGAGGTGGGTGCTTGCAGTCCTAGCTACGTGGGAGGCTGAGGCAAGAGGATGGCTTGAGCTCAAGAGTTGGAGGTTATTGTGAGTGCCATTACACTCTACAGAGGGCGACAAAGTGAGATTCTGTCTCCAAAAAAAAAAAAAAGGATGATTAATATTAGAAATGTGGTGGGTGTAGCACAGAGCCTGTAGCACCGTGTTTACAGGGCCAGCCACATACATCAAAGTTGGCGGGTTTGAACCCAGCTTGGGCCAGCTAAACAACAGTGACAACTGCAAAAAAAAAAAAAAAAAATAGCCCGGCATTGTGGTGGGCTAGTCTTGGCTGCTTGGGAGGCTGAGGCAGGAGAATCGCTTAAGCCCAAGAGTTTGAGGTTGCTGTGAGCTGTGATGTCATGGTGCTCTACCAAGGGTGACATAATGAGACTCTGTCTCAAAAAAAAAAAAATGTAGAGGAGAAAAACTGTTGCTTTATGTCTTTCTGTATCTTTCACAAGGCCTGACAGTGGGTCTACCAGTGTAGCTCAGGGAGTTCCACATACAATGGGCCTCAGGCTGCCTAGCTTTGTATACAGGCTTAATTTCTATGGCTCAGCCACCTTATCACCATAAAAATGGGAAAATAATTAAATAATACATGTATAGCAATTAGCATTTGGTAAGTACCTGGAAATAAGTAAATGAGAGATATAGGAGAGGGAAAAATGGTATAGTAATAGGTTAATTGTTTATTGAATGAATAGGACTGAATAGAACAATGGTAGTTTGAGAAATCTTTGTGGAAATTTATGGGTGCCAAACCATTCATACTTTTCTATAGAAACCAATAGCAATTATTTAGAAAATGACCAGCTAACATTAGGATGCAATGTGTGGCCTTAGAGCAATTTTTCTGTATGCAAAATGAACCGGCCTGAACGAGGATCAAACCAATGACCTTGCCCTCTTCTGTCTCACACTTTCCCTAATCGAACTAACTGAGCCCAGCTGGAACCTTATATAAGGTCTATCTATAAAGACAGGAGAACAATACAGTTCCCCTGGAGTACCACTGAGGGTTATTATGTCATCTAATTACCTCGCCATTAACACTGAAAATAAATAGAAGATACACAAATATATAGCTAGAAAATAAGACTTTCTGTTTAGATTCTTAGGTTCTGAGTCAGACGTCCCCATCATCACAGAAAGACTTCTCTACCAATACTAGAAGATTGTAAGGATTCCAGGGATAGTCAGCCCTGGATTCTAGAACCAACTCTGCCACTAACAAGCTGGTAAACCTTGAGCAAGTTGTTAAGTGTTGTTTTACCTTGGGGCGATGAGGGGGTTGAAATCGCTGATGTGAAAGGCCCCTTTTTGGTGACATCCTGTTCCCCTTCAAGTCACATTTTTAGACATCAGTGCTGTTTTTTTTTGCACTGAAAAAAAAAAAAGAAAAACAAATAAAAAACCTAAATGAAAATTAATGCATAATATCAGGCCATGGAATACCACACTTTCAAAATGTGCCAATGTTGCTGCATTCCAAGGAAGCCAAAAATAAAAGAAAAACAAAATGTGTTGATGAAGAGATGGCAAAAGTATGAGATGCTAGACACAAGAAGCCACTTATTTATGATTCTGCTTACATGAAATATCAAAAACAGGCAAGTTAGTGTTTACCAGGGGCTGGGAGAAGAGAAGAATGGACTGTGACTGCTTAATCTGTATGGAGGTCATCTTGAGAGGAGTGATGAAAATCGTCTGGAACTAGATAGTGGTAATAGTTGTATAACACTGTGAATCTACTAAATGTTATTGAATATACAAGGTCAGACAGTTAGGTTCATGAACTCATCCTAGAAAAAGTGCTACTGTGGTCTCCAAATAGCCCAGGGGAGGACTTTGAAAGTGAGTACAGGCTCCACAACTGTGGCTCAATGGGCTAAGGCGCCAGCCACATACACCTGAGCTCGCGGGTTCGAATCCAGCCCCAGCCCACCAAACAACAATGAGGGCTGCAACCAAAAAATGGCCGGGCGTTGTGGTGGGCTCCTGTAGTCCCAGTTACTTGGGAGGCGGAGGCAGGAGACTCGCTTGAGCCCAGGAATTGGAGGTTGCTGTGAGCTGCGATGCCATAGCACTCTATCCAGGGGGACAGCTTGAGGCTCTGTCTCAAAAAAAAAAAAAGTGACTACAGTGATATTCAGCAATGAGGTATGGAGTACCTTTTCTAGGGTGAGTTTGCCAACTTAACTGTTAGACTTCATATGAGGATAGCTCTGACAGTCATTCCAGAAAAAGAGTTCCAAAATTGCCCTGAAGGGCGGATTAGGCACTGGCATCAGGGTACAGCTTCCTCTGGGGAGTGACCATAGGGATATTCAGTAATGAGGTATTTAGCCTTTTTTCTAGGATAAGTTCGTGAACCTGTCTGACCGTGTACACTTTAAAATGGTTAAAATGGTGAAATTTATGGTATGACCATTATATCAGTTTTCAAAAGTACCAAAAAAAGAGATAGCAAAAGACAGCAGGGTACACACTCACTGGACACCTGCCTCTGAGGTATGCATCAGAGGAGGGGGTGGGAGGGTGGGCCTCTGAGGAAGCACTGGGAAATCCAAGGATAAGGGAGTGGGTATCAGTCCAGAAATGTTCATCTCCCTGGGGTCAAGTCCTGGCCAGGGGCAAATGGGGATCCCACTGCAGTATGAGCATTTCCCTAAATACAGTGATGAACCCCCCATTGGCCCAATATGTTCTTGCCACTAGAGTCAAACTGTACCCTTCCAAGGCCTATTTCAAATAGCACCCCACCTCATACAGAGGTGACAGCACTTAACTCCCTGTGCTCTTCCCACGGCACTTCCAGGAAGGTATGAGTTTGCCTCCGTCTTCTTTCTAGTGAGACTTGTATTCTTTTAATGTAAATTCTGGCTTCTCTTTGCCTCCAAGGTATCTAATACAGTTGTGCTCAGAAAATATTTGTGGCTCTGTGATTGAGTGACTCAGGCAGGCCCCACGGGGAGTAGAGTTTTATGGGTTTTAATAGGAACCATACCATGAAATCTGAGACTGTTACTTCATTGCTCATAGTGGAAACCATCAGTTCTACTCAGATTTGCTTGGAGCTGGCTGTGTCCTTTTTCACACTAAAAAGTGATAGTCCAATTTTTAAATTAAAATGAAAAACATTTACGTGGCACTTCCTTCATGTTAGACAGAAATTTTACAAACATTAACTCATTGACTCTTCCTAAAGAAGAGGCACTGACAAATTAAGTGATGTGCTTAGAGCTCAGAGCTAACAAACAGGGGAGCTGGGGACTGGGGCCTCAAACCCAGGCTATTTGGTATCTACTCCTCACCTTGCTATGTCACCTGAAACTTATATGAGTGGCAAAAACCTTCATGAACAGGAAAAAAATATTGATGTTATTTATTTTAAGGGATCTCTCCCCAGTATTTCCCTTCCCTTCCTGATTCGAAGCAAAATGATCTAAAGCAAACGGTCTTTTTTCACACCTGAGAGGGCAGCGTGGCTCATTTTTGGTTTAGTGATCAAAATGGAAGAGGAAATTTGTGGGTTTTCACCATGAGTGCTTTTGGGGTGCATGCAGCAGGTTGTCCTGCCTGAACAGGCTCGAGCCCCCTCTCCCCAGGCTTTGTAACCTCAGGCATTGAAGGCTGCCTTTGCACTACAGTACTGGCGTGTGGACCAGCCTTTCCTTCCACTCCCGCAGATCCAGCCCTAGTCCCAACCCTTGAGGATCTTCTTATGGCCTCCCCGGGTTCACACCTTGTTGTGTACATTTGCACCAGAGTCTCTCGGTCCTCCATCCCAGGGCCAAGCCACATGTTCCTAAGCCGTCCTCCTGACTTTAGGCTTATTTAAACGCCTCCCTCCCCACGTGGGAGGCCGGAGCTAGAACCTGCCAGACCTGCCATTTACTAACAGCGGACCGAGGGGAAGGGAAATTACTTAACCTCTCTGAGTCTCGGTTTCCTCATCGTGAACGGGATTGAGAACCACAGGTTGCTGTGTGGATTAGATGAGATAACGCAGGGGCGGCGCCAGCACACAGTAGCTCTCTCGGGTCCGTCCAGGCTGTCTCTACTTACTACGTGCTCGTCTGTCCCCCTATCCCCCTTTTTTTCACACTTCTGCTCCATACTCTGAAAAAGTCTCCACAACCCAGGTTAGAGCGTTACAGCTCGCTGGGCTCTTGGGACACACGCGTGATAACCCGGAAGGATCTGCTCTTCTTTCGACCCCAACGCTAAACCTAAACTCTCTGGCCCCAGCAAGGCTGAGGGCGCAGGACCCAAGGGAGGCCCAGCTGAAGCCTGGGTGGGGCTTCGGGAAGAAGAAATGGGGTTAAAGCGGGAGCTTCTTCTTTTCCTTCCTCTTCCTCAGTGCCCCAGCGCAGACACCTGCTGCCCGGCTCCGCGCCCCCGGCCGGCCCGGCCTCCCAGCGCGCAGCGCCCGCGGCCGCGTCCCACCTGCGCGGCCGCCCGGGGCGCCCCGCCCGGCCCGCCCGCCCCGCCTCCTCCGCGCAGCCAGCGGCGCCCGGCCGCGCCCCTCCCACCCCGCGGCGCCCCGGCACCCCTCTCTTCCCCCGGCGGGCTCTGCGGAGCATTGTACTCACATCCGGGGCTGGGTTTTGCTTTAATGCGAAGCGTAATTAACCCGGAAAAAAGGCCGAGAGACTGGAGAGCAGGAGGGGGTAAAGGGGTCCGGGGGAGAAGAGCGAGAGGAGCGAGAGACACCGAGAGTTTGGCGGCGAGATAAAGAAATCCCCCGGGAGCGACAGACCAACCGGCCGGAGAGGCGATTGCTGCCTCGATGTAACCCGCGCTTCCCGAGGCCGGCCCCTGCACAGCGGGGTAAGCTGGGCGCGCTCCCAGGCCGGGGACGGAGAGGCGCAGAGAGGCGCGCGGGGTCCCGCGGGGCTGGGGGCGTCCAGGCAGGGGCCGCGCGGCCAAGGGGCGAGGAGGGCTCGCTGGCGGGGCTGGGTCTGCCTGTCCCGAAGGCTGACAGGTGAGGGGGGGTGGCCGCAGCCCCCGGCCCCCGGGAAAGCCCCGAGGGCACAGCCCCTCCTCCGGGTGCGCCGGGTGGCCAAGGTCGCCACCGCCAGGGGTCGGGCTGGGGGGTGGGGTGGGGCCGCGCGGCAGGGTGGGGGCGGGTGTTCATCTGAGCTGCATTTTCTCACGTTTGCAGCGGCGAAACTTCTCTGCGGGTTCTGGCTCTGGGTCACTGGCCCCGCGACAGCTGCCTGGGCTGCGGGGCGGGGAGGAGAGCCGAGAACGTCCCAGGCAAGTCCCGTGGGCACGTATTGGGCCCGTAGAGACTCCTCTTTCCCTTTTCCCACTCCCTTGACAGGTGTAGAGTGTTCTCCAAGGGAAACCCCCTTCCTTCCCTCTGTGTCCAGCCTGGGCCTCGGGGCTTCGGAACTCTAGGCATTGAGGGGTGACTTGGAGGAAAATTGCCCTAAAATGCAGGTTCAGTGCCTGGTTGGAGTAAGCAACTCGAGGGGCGCTTTCTCCCTCTTACCAACTTCTCCACCTTATATGCGTCCTTTTTTTCTGCCTCAGTTCTGAAGACTGTTTCAGCAACATTAAAAAAAAAAAATAGAAAAACAAAGAAAACAAGAAAAGAAAAGGTGGGAAGGGGAAAGAGGCCAGGCAGTGTTGGAAGGAAAAGTCAAGCGGCAGGGTTGCGGACGGCCTCGCACATCTCTCCTTCCCTGGCCTCTCCCAGGCCAGCCCTGCCCCGCAGGCCTTCGCCTGAGGTCTTGGTGAGCAACGAGTCTAGATATATCTTCCCCTCTGAACTCCTTTCCGCTTCCTTTCTTTTCTTTAGGACTCAGAATGGAGGTGTGGGGGGTGTGAGCATTCTACCCCGGCTCTGCATGTGTCTGTGGGGGGCATCTCAGACAACGAAGTGGTGGTTGCACTTGGGGCTGAAGTCTCAAAATTGAGTTGACCCTTTCCCCCTTCTTTCTTTGTTGTATTTTTTTGGTGGCAAAGCCTTCAGCAACAGTAAAGCAAAAAATCTTGAAAGAACAGAAGTTTTTGTTTTCTATTTCAGCTGCATTCAATCCCCGTTTCTTGGATAGTAAGGATGTGCAAGGCAGTGATGAAAACTCTTTAGAGAGCTTTCCCTCCTTGGGGAGGACACACTGTGTTCACAGGCACAAAGAACACAAAGTGGGAGGTCCCACTTGTTTGGAGAAACCAGAGGAGGCCTTTAAAAAGCATCATTTTCATTTCAGATTTTAGTCTTCTTTACCATGTGCTGCTTGAAGGCAGATGACTTTTGCTATCAAAGAATCTACTTTGTAGCCTACTGTGACATCTGCTAGGTGCTAAGTAAATGTTGTATAAAGGAATGGTACAAGCACATGAATTGTTTGCACTTCTCCAAATGGGAGAGAAAAAATGCAGCGTGGCAGTGTCTGAGGCCTTTAGAAGTTTGCTTCACCAATCTAGCTCACAAGATGTTAGCCTGGCTGTCTATCATTACACCTAAGTATTCTTTGGCCCTATTTGTAAACCTCACTTTCTACATACTGTCTCTAGCACTCCTAGTGGAGTTTTAGCTGGTCTTGTTCATTTCCAGATGGGGAATTACCTTAGTATTACCTTGAAAACTGCCTGCCGCTTGGTGAAGAGTTTTCGAAAACCTTCCTTTTTTCTTGTCAGTAGGTGTTTTCTTCTCTTCTGCACGTCTCATCATGTCAAGGTAGCGAGCTGAGTTGTATTCAGTCCGGTATTTTAGGGAGGTTGAAGTAGATCCTGAAGACATGTAGGTTTTGGCTGGTTCCTGCCTATGGAGAGAGAGTCTGCAAATTGGGAAGGGAAGAACATCAGCCCTCTCTGTGAGGCCCAGAGCAGCCTGCCTGCTGGCTTGCCTGGTGTTTGCTGAAAATGCCAAAACATCAACCAGGAAAAAAGAGCCATGCAACAAAGAACATGGGCTTCAGTGTGTGTGTCTGTTTAGCTGACACTTCACTGATTTCTTATCTTCTCCATGGGCAGGTGAGCAGGATGCTGATGGTCCTTTTGAAAGGCTGGGTGACTCAGGTTAGACCTTGCTGTAAACCGCAGTGCAGTAAATATCCCTTCTGAGTCACTGGAACTACTTTGGTTCTACTTATTCTGGCCAATATACATCTAAGGCTTGGAAAAGAGATGTGGATGCTGAGGCATTTGGGTTGCCTGCCTCCTTTCTCCTCACCATGAGCAGTTTAGGTTGCTTTACTTTCAGTTTCCCATCTGCCTTGGTGAGCTGGATGGGACTCCAGCGATCTAATGTGGTAGGCTTTGGAAAGGAAGGAAGCAGAGCAAATATAGCATGACAGCCTATGGGGAGAGAAGAATCCTAGCCCTGCCCAGTTAAGCCCGTTACTGAGACAAGGCAGCTGCGAGGTGGGAGGGGTGCAGCCCCATCCTACTAGTGGAGGTTGGAGGAGGCCGGCTGATGAAGTGGGGCTATATTCTTCTGAGAGCCTCTTCTCTTCCCTGACCCCAGTTGATGGAAGTGATTTGCTGCAAATAAAGGCTGAATCCGGCCTTCTCCTGGCGGAGATTCCAGCCCAGTTGGGGCTCCTAATACTGCCCTGTATGCACAAAAGGCTTCAGCTCTGGGTTGTGGTGTGTGTTTTGGCCCATAGATGCCAGCCAGCTGAGATAAATTCGGTGTCCTGTGCTCTTGAGAGACACTGCAGTTAAAGTGCAAAGGCCAGGACACACTGTCTCCACAGCTTGGACTCAAATACAGCTAGCCACTTGCAAAGCAGCTCTCTGGTGTTGCGATTCCCCCAGGGCTGGAGCAAGAGATGGCCCCAGGGTGCCCTTCCTGGAGCCTGATAAGCATGTCTGGGTTCTGTTAACTTTCTGGGTAGTCTGGCTCAGAGGGAGCAAAAGGATCGTTTGGATTTTTTTTTTAATCCCTTGGAGAATTTTTAGGTATGTGTACTGCAATGGCTTTTGGAGTGGAGGGAAGAGTAAGGGAAGTTGATTCCTTGCCTTGTGAGCGGGATCTCCCCATTGACATTTGCTCATTGATGTTGGAGGGGTCGAGATGGCATAGTGCAGCTGTCCGTTCTGTGTTAAGACCTTTCCGGTGTTAAGGATAACCACACACTCCCTGCAAGGCACTCACACCCACCCAGGATTTGTCAACAACAAATTCTACCCATTGTGTTAAGCACTGTTCGCATACATTTCTTTAAGCTTCTCATTAGCCTTTGAAGGAAGTAAAGCTATTATCTCCATTTTGGAAACACAGAAATAGGCCCAGAAGAAGTGACTTATCTGCATTTGAATCGGGTCTGTCAGACTCTTAAAACTCAGGGTATTCCACTTCACTTCACCCCTCAGATGGAAAACTGAAATGGGCACACCCTTTGGAATGGTCACATTCTCGCAAAAGTTCCCTCAAAAATACTCAGACTGGCCTTGTTCTGTGGCCCACATCTGTAATCCTAGCACACTGGGAGGGTGAGGCGGGTGGATCGCCTGAGCTCACAGTTTCAAGACCAGCCTGAGCATGTGCTGGACCCCATCTCTAAAAAAATAACTGAGCGTTGTGGCGGGCGCCTGTAGTCCCAGCTACTTGAAAGGCTGAGCCAAGAGAATAGCTTGAGTCCAAGAGTTTGTGGTTGCTGAGAGCTATGATGCCTTGGCACTCTACCTAGGACAACAGAGAGACACTGTCCCAAAAACTCAGACCGATAACTGTCACCTGCACATTCTTCTACTACCCCTGGTTCCCTGCTCCTCCCCTAGGTTGAGAGACTTGAGCCTAGATAGACACACCTGGCCATTTACACTTTCCCCAGGCACTTTGTAAAAGGTCAGCAGGTCGCAGAAATATGATTACAAAAAATTCTGTCACTGCCCATGTTTTGGTGCCTTCTGTTTGACATTTCAAAAATGAAGATTAGTGGTCTGGGAATCACAGCTATTGCTAGGAAGCTCAGCAGTGAAACTTAATTCATTGTATTTCCTAAATGAGGGGACTTTCATGATTCTGTAACTTGGAGAGCTCAGCTTTTGCTATTTATAAACCAAATGTGGTTGCTCTGGTGAGCTCTCTGGTCGAGATGGTCTACCCAGCCTTCAGCACCCCATAGGACTTTGTTTCCTTCAGCCTTCAATCACCACATTTTCTTTTTTAAGTGTAGATAAAGCCGCTGTTAAGGGAGGTCATGAGTGTCTGACATATTTTATTGTTTTGGTATCTTTCTTTCAGAGGTATCAATTTTTAGTTATTCTTGTCTTCCCCCCCACTTTTTTCCTTTAAAAGTTCCTTCTCGAGTGTCTGTTGCCCTCAAGGTCTGGAGTCCAGTGGGGGCTGGACTCCCTAACTGCCCAGTCAGCTCCCTTTCTGAACCTCCCCATTCCTGCCGTTGTTTGCATTCCTCACCCTGCGCCTCTGTTGGGAACATGCGCTCAGTGCATTCCCTTCTTTCTCTCACTTTATTATTTTGAATTTGCTGTTATGACAATTTTGAAATGCAGTGATAGTACAGCAGTCGGCGATGGATGCTCCCACGCTTCCTAAGTTGTACTCTTTGACCCTTCTCAGGGATGTGTTCTGAAGCAGCTATGCTTGTGTTTTTGGGTGGTGGTTTTTGCTGGGTGGTGAGCATTGTTGGGCTGTGTTGTCTTCACCGTGTACATTTACTTGTGCTGCAGATCTAAACCCGTGCAAATTCTTGGTGAACATGGCCCATACCTAGTCTAGCAATAGGTGAATGACTTCTCTTAATCGCTACACCTCAGTTCCTATTTGCTATCATCTCTGAGACCTCTGATATCATTTGCTGATGAACTTTATTCTCTTACAGATTTAGCAATTTCCATTGGTATCCCTCCATGGATGCACCATCTCCAGCTTCTTCCCTAGTAGGGGAAGCAGGCAGGAGATGTTCTTACTGTATGACCCAACACATGTTAAGCAGTGACTTTGTTACTATTTTCTGGAGCAAAATCTGAGAAATTCTTCGACTTGCCAACACAGAATATTGTGAAATAAAAAACTTTACATTTTAAAGATGAGTTTTTTTTTTTCATTGTTGAACTGGGTTGTAGTAGATTATTTTGTATAGATTATTCTGTTTTAGAGCCAATACTATTTAAGGCATTATCTATTATCCTTTTCTCTTATTTTTGTTTACTGGAAAGGTATCAAAACAGGCAGGCAGATGAACCTTCCATATTTCTATTTTTTTCTCTGCCTGCAAACTACAGTAGAACCTCCACAGTTGACCCCTCCTTAAGTTGACCTGCTTTTCCCTGACTGCATATGCAGTACATGTGTGTGTCAGTACAGTAGGCACAGCTCCTTATGCTGACCACCTTCTTACATCGACCAGTTTATTACAGTCCCGTGGGTGGCCAACTTGCAGAGGTTCTACTGCATATTGGCTATCTTAAAAATAGCCGAGAGTGAGCAAGAGGGAGACCCCATCTCTACAAAAAATGAAAAAATTAGCCTGGCATGGTGGCACACACCTGTAGTCCCAGCTACTCAGGAACCTGAGGCAGGATGATTGCTTGAACCCAAGAGTTAGTTTGCAGTTGCTGTGAGTTATGATGATGCCACTGTACTCTTGCCAAGGCAATGGAGCAAGACTGTTTCAAAAATACATAAATAAAATAGTCAACAGGGCTGATAAAGCAAACCATAGCTTTCATGACTTAGTAGTGCCATAGCTTTTCATTTTTTTTTTTTTTAAATCTGTCTCTTCTCTCATCCATCCAGCCATTTATTTAAAAATGTCAGCACTGGGCGGTTCCTATGGCTCAGTGAGTAGGGCGCTGGCCCCATATATCGAGGGTGGCGGGTTCAAACCCGGCCCCAGACAAACTGCAACAAAAAAATAGCCGGGTGTTGTAGCGGGCGTCTGTAGTCCCAGCTACTTGGGAGGCTGAGGCAAGAGAATTGCTTAAACCCAAGAGCTGGAGGTTGCTGTGAGCTGTGATGCAACAGCACTCTACTGAGGGTGAGAAAATGAAATCTGTCTCTGGAAAAAAAAAAAATAAAAATGTCAGCACTGGCCAGATGTGGTATCTCACACCTGTGATCCCAGCACTTTGGGTGGCTCAGGTGGGAAGATTGTGTGAGCCCAGGAGTTTCAGACCTCACAGTAACCTCCAGCTCTGAGCAACATAGAGAGACTGTTTCTACTGGAAAAAAAAAGAAAAAAAAGTTAGCTGACAGTAATTCCAACTACTTGGGGGACTGAGGTAGGAGGATCTCTTAAACCTAGGAGTTTGAGGCTATGTTGAGCTATAATCTGACCACAATATTCCAGTCTGGGCAACAGAATAAAACCCTGTCTGTAAAAAAAAAAAGAAAATGAAATAAATAAATAAATGAAAAGGAAACCTTTACTGGGGGTTCTTGTAGGGGGTCTCTATTTCCTTTTTCCAGAATATTAGCCATGGTATAGCCTGGGTTGTAGCAGTAGGGCAATATACCCAATGGTTTTGGCCTGATATATTCCATTGGCCTGAGGAAGTAAGCTCTTCTTGTGAAGACCAGAGGGGCAGGTATGGTGGCTCACACCTGTAATCCCAGCACTCTGGGAGGCTGAGGTGGGTGGGTCACCCGAGCTTAGGAGTTTGAAATTAGCCTGAGTAAGAGCTCAGCCTGAGCAAGAGCAAGATCCCTTCTCTACTAAAAGTAGAAAAACTAGCCGGGCATTGTGGTGGGTGCTTGTAGTCCCAGCTACTCAGGAGGCTGAGGCAGTTTGAGGTTGCTGTGAGCTATGATGTCACCATGAATGGCACTCTACCCAGGCAGCAGAGTGAGACTCTGTCTTAACAAACAATCAAAAAAAAGACCAGAAAGCGAGGAACCAACTCAGCAGGGGAAAGGCTGAGACTCTAAGAGCATGTCACAATAGGAAATAAGAAACCCCAATAGTTGGTGGGTACTAAAGCCCTCTGGGCCAGTATCTGGCTCTTGGGTAATTGTAATGTGTGTGATATTTGTTATATTTAGATCTTAAAACAGCAAAAAAATTCTGAGAGAGCTATAATTTAGGCAGGGTTTTGTTTGTGGACCCTGGAAAATTTAGAACTTTATTCTCAGATTCAGAATTTATATGCCCATTTGTATGGAATTAAATACCCGTCTTTCCTGCTAAAGTAACACATGGTTCCTGGAAAAGATTTGGAAAAATATATAAAAGTAAGTGAAATTTACTCATAGCCCATAGATAATAGCTGTTAATATTTTGGTGACTATTGAGTTAAAAAAACTCATATATAAGAATATAAAAATAGGTTGGGTGTGCTGGCTCCCTCCTGTACTCCTTGCATTCTGGGAGACTAAGGCAGGAGGATCATTTGAAATCTGGAGTTCGAGACCAGTATGAGCTTGATTGAGATTGAATCTCTACAAAAAATAGAAAGAGTAGCCAAATGTTGTGGCAGGCATCTGTAATAGCAGCTACTTGAGAGACTGAGGCAAGAGGATCACTCAAACCCAGGAGTTTGAGGTTCCTGTGAGCTATGATGCCACAGTACTTAAGCCAGGGCAACAGAGTGAGACTCTGCCTCAAAAAAAAAAGATACGGTGAGTTTTTTTCTAGTTCATGAAAAACTACTTGAGCCCTCAGTTTTTTTTCTTTTTTTGAGACAGAGCCTCAAGCTGTCACCCTGGACAGAGTGCTATGGCATCACAGCTCACAGTAACCTCCAATTCCTGGGCTCAAGCGAGTCTCCTTCCTCTGCCTCCCAAGTAACTGGGATTACAGGCACCCACCACAACGCCCGGCCATTTTTTTTTCTTTTTTGGTTGCAGCCGTTATTGTTGTTTGGTGGGCCTGAGGGTTGGATTCAAACTCCCCAGCTCAGGTGTACGTGGCTGGCGCCTTAGCCCGTTGAGCCACAGATGCTGAGCCGAGTCCTCAGTTTTTATATAGTTATGTAATATTTCCTTATGTGCATGTTCCATTTATATGATTCTTTTCTCTCTCTCTTTTTTTGGCTGGTGCTGGGTTTGAACCCGCTACCTCCAGCATATGAGGCCAGTGCCCTACTTCTTGAGCCACAGGTGCTGCCTTTTTTTTTTTTTTTGAGACGGTCTCTAGCTATCTCCCTGGGTAGTGTGCCGTGGTGTCATAGTTCACAGCAACCTCCAATTCTTGGGCTTAAGCAATCCTCTTGCCTCAGTTTTTCTGTTTTTAGTAGAGACAGGGTCTCACTTTTTACTCAGGCTGGTCTCAAACCTGTGAGCTCAGGCAAGCCACACCCCTTGGCCTACCAGAGTGCAGGGATTACAGGCGTAAGCCACTTTGTCCGGCCTATATAACTATTTTCTAATCATTGTAACATTTGGGGCATTTTCAATGTTTTGTTATTATAAATTCTATTGCAGTTGCTATCTTTATATTTTAATCTTTATTTGCATCTTTGTTTATTTACTTGGATGGAATCCTAGAAGTAGAAATATTGAGTCAAAGGGTATGAACATTTTTAACTCTTATTATATCCATGTTGCCAAATTGCTTTCCAGAAAGGTTCATACTCCTGTTCTGGGTGTGTAAGAATCCAGGAAAATATTTCAAATGGATGACATCTGGGTTAAAAACAAAACAAAACAGAATTTTACTCTGTTACCTGGGCTATAGTGCCTTGGGGTCAGCCTAGCCCATAGCAACTCAGACTCCTGGGTTCAGGTGATCCTCTAGACTCATCCTTGTGAGTGGCTTGGACTACAGGCACCTGCCACCATGCCCAGCTAGTTTTTCTATTTTTAGTAGAGACAGGGTCTTGCTCTTACTCAGGCTGATCTTGAACTCTTGAGCTACAGCAGTCCACCCACCTGGGCCTCCCATATTGCTAGGATTACAGGTGTGAGCCACCGCAGTTGGCTACCTAGGGGCATTTTTATTTTTGGCTTGAATCTCTCCTGATGGGAGCTAAGCCATTGAGATGGGGTGTAGAATCAGTATTTGGGACAGAGATGTTGCCCAGTGTCCTTTTTTCCCTTTATTCTAAGGTAAGCAGCCATTAACTCTTCTTTTTTTTTTTTTTTTTTTTTTTTGAGACAGAGCCTCAAGCTGTCACCCTGGATAGAGTGCTGTGGCATCACAGCTCACAGCAACCTCCAGTTCCTGGGCTTGAGTGAGTCTCTTGTCTTTGCCTCCCAAGTAGCTGGGATACAGGTGCCTGCCACAACGCCCGGCCATTTTTTGGTTACAGCCATCATTGTTGTTTGACGGGCCTGGGCTGGATTCGAACCCACCAGCTCAGGTGTACGTGGCTGGCGCCCTAGCCCGTTGAGCCACAGGCGCCAAGCCCCAATTTTTTTTTTTAAGAGACAGAGTCTTACGCTATCACCCTCAGTAGAGTGCTATGGCCCCACTGCTCACAGCAACCTCCAGCTCCTGGACCTAGGCAACTCTCCTGCCTCAGCCTCCCGAGCAGCTGGGACCATAGGCATCCGCCACAATGGCCTGCCATTTTTTTTGTTGCAATTTGGCTAGCACTGGTTCGAACCTGCCACCCTCAGTATATGGGGCAGGTGCCCCACTCACTGAGCCATAGGTGCTACCCAACTCGTCTTCCTTTTCATGAGCTTTTTCTAGTCCAATACTAAATGTTGGCCAGAAATCTCAGTTTAATAGCCATTTAATCCACTTTCTGGCTCTTTTTTGGGGGGAGGGGCTGGGGCTGGGTTTGAACCCGTCACCTCTGGCATATGGGGACGCCCTACTCCTTGAGCCACAGGTGCCACTCCATTCTAGTGCACTTTCTGGCTCTTAATTAAACTCCATGCAAACTGTTTCTTAAAAGTTTCATTTTTATCATAAATTAAATATTTAACCTATTTTCATTTGCAGTGCATACTTAAGAACCTATATTCTATTAAAGAAATCTGGATGGTAGAAAAACTTCCCTGTTTTTTTACTTTTTATTAAAATCTATTATTTAGTTATTTGAATTATGTGGGGCTGTGTTCTGGTTTGGTTTGGTGTGTGCATGGCTGTATGTGTGTGTGAAGAGAGAGAGAAAGAGGGAGAGAGATGATACATATCCTGCTCTTGGTTTGCCTTTTTTTTTTCTTTTTTTTGAGACAGAGTCTCCCACTGTTGCCCTGCATAGAGTGCCCTGGCATCATAGGTCACACCAACCTCAAATTCTTGAGCTTGAACAATCCGCTTGCTTCAGTCTCCTGAGTAATAGGGACTATAGGTGCCCAACACAACACCTGACTAGTTTTTCTCTTTTTGTAGAGATGCTGTCTCACTCTTCTCAGGCTGGTCTAGAAGTCTTGAGCTCAAATGATGTACCCACCTCAGCTTCCCAGAGTGCTAGGATTACAGGCATGAGGAACTGGCCTGGCCCCTTGGTTTGCTTAATAAAGTCCAGGAATGGCTGCTCCTGTGGCTCATCGAGTAGGGCGCCGGCCCCATGTACCAAAGGTGGTGGGTTCAAACCCGGCTTCGGCTGAACTGCAAAACAGAAAAATAGCCGGGCGGTGTGGCAGGCGCCTGTGGTCCCAGCTACTCGGGAGGCTGAGGCAAGAGAATCGCCTAAGCCCAGGAGTTGGAGGTTGCTGTGAGCTGTGATGCCACGGCACTCTACTGAGGGCGATAAAGTGAGACTCTGTCTCTACAAAAAAATAATAATAATAATAAAGTCCAGGAAGATGGCCAGGCATGGTGGCTTACGCCTGTTATCTTAGGATATTGGGAGGCCAAGAGAGTGGATTGCTTGAGCTCAGGAGTTGGAGACCAGCCTGAGCAAAAACAAAAAAAACTGAGACCCCCATGTCTACTAAAAATAGAAAAAGTGAAGCAAGAGGATTGCTTGAGCCCAAGAATAAGAGGTTGCTGTGAGCTATGACACCACAGCAACTGCTTGTGATTCTGTCTCAAAAAAAAAAAATCCAGGAAAGAGGAAGCAAACATAAAAGAAAAATTCAGTCTCACCAGTCATCTTTATGTATGGAAACTAGCAACAATTTAAAATAATGGGAACATTCAATATATGTAAGAGTATAGTGATAATAACAATATATTCCTGGTTGCAACATAAATGAATTATAAAAGGTCATAGCCTGTGATCTCATATTATTGGAGCAACATAAGTTATTTCTGTGTAACAGAAGAAACAAAGCACCAAAATATGAATTTTAGCATTATTTATAATAGTAAAAAATTGGATATAGCCTAACAATGTAATCATAGAAAAATGATTATAGTGGGTGGTGCTTGTGGCTCAGTGAGTAGGACACTGGCCCCATATACTGAGGGTGGTAGGTTTGAGGCCGGCCCGGGAATTGTGGCAGGCACCTTAGTCCCAGCTACTCTGGAGGCTGAGGCAAGAGAATCACCTAAGCCCAAGACCTGGGGGTTGCTGTGAACTGTGACGCAATAGCACTCTACCGAGGGTGACAAAATGAGACTCTGTCTCAAAAAAAAAAAAAAAAAAAAAATGGTTATAGTAGGCCAGGCATGATGACTCTTTCCTGTAATTTTTGTACTCTGGGAAGCTGAGGCAGGTGGGAATTGCTTGAGCTCAGGAGTTCAAGACCAGCCTGAGCAAGAATGAGACCTTATTTCTACTAAAAAGAGAAAAACTAACCAGTCATGGTGGTGTGTGCCTGTAGTCCCTGTTACTTGGGAGGCTGAGGCAAGAGGATTGCTGAAGCCCAAGAATTTGAGGTTACTGTGAGCTCTGATGATGCCATGGCACTCTAGCCAGGGCAACAGATTGAGACTCTGTCTCAAAAAAAAGAGAAAAAAAATTGTAGTAAAACCAGTCCATTAGTGTTATACTACCATTAAAAATAATGACTATAAAGACAATGTGGCAACCTAGGTAATGTTTATGATATTTTAAGTTTAAAAAAGGCCAATTAGGTGGATAAGGACATGAAAAAGCATGCAGAATGGTGGTGCCTGTGCTCAGTGGGTAGGGTGCCAGCCACATACACAGAGGCTGGCGGGTTGGAACCTGGCCCAGGCCAGCTAAAACAACAATGACAACAGCAACAACAACAAAAAATAGCTGGGCATTATGGCCTGTAGTCCCAGCTACTTGGGAGGCTGAGGCAAGAGAATTGCTTAAGCCCAAGAGTTTGACGTTGCTGTGAGCTGTGATGCCACAGCACTCTACCCAGGGCCAACAGCTTGAGATTCTGTCTCAGAAAAAAAAAATAAACAAAAAACATGCAGAAATTAAAATTGTTGACCGGAGTGATTAAAAAGAAATTTCAACATTGTTATGATTTTTTTCATCGACACTAAAGAATACCAGGCAGGTTTGGCTGCTTTGGAGAGATGTGCCCCGTGGGTTGGACAGAGGCCCTTTCTCTTGTGTATAGTCTGTGCTCCTTGTTAGCCGTGTATTGTGAAGGCTGTGGAACTATTTGCTAGAAAATTTCATCATGGTGTTATATCAGAGGTGAAAGGTCTAGCTAGAGAGAGGGGTGTGTAGTGCACTAACCCAATGTGAACACGTTTAGTGTTGTCCCTGGAGATTAGGGTGGGGTGGGGTAGAACTTACTTGGGGAACTTGTGGGATAAACCACCGTGCCACCCTCTACTCAATATGTTTACACTGGGGAACTTAGGTGAAAATAAAATTTAAGATAAATGATGCTGAGGGGTCAGAAAACAGGGTAAGAGTCTATAACTTGAGCAGGTGCAGTCCTTCACACCTGTAATCCCAGCACTTTGGAAGATTGCCTGAGGCTAGGAGTTGAAGATTAGCCTGGGCAACATAGTGAGTCTCCTGTCTCTATGAAAAAAATTGAAAATTAGCCAGATGTGGTGGTGCATACCTTTAGTAGGGAGACTGAGGCAGGAGGATTGCTTGAGTCCAGGTATTCAAGGTTACCAGAGAGCTCTGATGACACCACTGCACTTTAGCCTCAGCCTCAGAGCAAGACCCTCTTTTTTTTTTTGAGAGTCATCATAGCTCACAGCAACCTCCAACTCTTGGGCTCAACTGATCCTCTTGCCTCAGTTTTTCCTATTTTTAGTAGAGATGGGGTCTCACTCTTGCTTAGGCTGGTCTCTAACTGTGAGCTCAAGCAGTCCACCTACCTCGGCCTCCCAGAGTGCTGACTCCTGAAAAACATACAAGACACAATTTTTTTTATAGAGACAGAGGTCTCACTATGTTGCCCAGGCTAATCTCCAAAAAAACCCCCCCAAAAACAAAAAACAAAGGACATTTCAAAGCCTTGCCTTGGCCTTAGTAGGGACTTTCGGGGTGATGGCACAATGCATGTGTATCAAATGCTCCTCCTAAGTACCAGTTGCCAGCAGGAGCCATTCCTTCCTTCCCTGCTCACTTGTTAGTGGAGGCCGGGGATGGAGTAGCAGAGTTAGTTTCCAAGGAGGTCTCTGTGTAGAGGAGGAAGAGCTAGGGAAGGCTTGGAGGATGATGGCAACATGTTTGAAGGAGTGAGGAGAGGGGATTTGGGGGCCTAGGGCAGCAAGCACTGTGGCCCAAATCATCTAGCAGTGGTTGTGACAGGAAATATACAAGTGAGATCAGAATGAACTGTCAGAGGATGAGGACTGAGGACCTCAGGTTTGTGTTTTCGCCTATGCGTGGGCCTGTGCTATAACCACGTTTCCGTGCGATGCTCAGTTCTCCTGTAGCCTGTCCTTCCCCACTACCTCCCACATTCTGGATGGGCTCTGTGACTCAGCTGCTTCTCAGGACTGTGAGCAGCTGCCCACCCCCCTCCCGGGAGAGATGCACAGTCAGGGATGTAACCAGAATTCTTCTTTTTCACTTGGGTCCATGAAGGTCCTCTCACACTCATGGGTCCATGCATATGGGAAGCCCCTTCAACAAAAGCAGACTTTTGGAGGGTTGTAGAAAGAGCTCCTTCTTTAGCCTGTGACTTGAAAAAAGGATAGGTATTGATTTATCCTCCAAGCTACCCAGGGGAGTTTGGAAAGGCAGACTGGGCTTTCCAAGGGAACTCGGAGAGGGCTGCTTGGTTACCACTATAGTTTGCACGTTTCCTCTTAGAGACACCTTAGGAGTGGCTGTAGTCCTGCAACCCTTGGCAACTCTGTTTCTTTTTACTGTGTTGGTGTTAAGAGGGTTTGCCTAGTTTTCTTGGGGCAGGGGGTGTGATCCCCTCATCCTGACCACGTAGTCCTGCTCCCTTCCTGGAAGACTGATCCCACGTCCCCGTGTGGGACCCCTGAGCTCCCCACCCTCCCCGGGAAACTGCATCCTCTCCCAGGGCTGTGCCCTCCTCAGCCAGCCTGGCTTCCCTCCTTTCCATCTTTGGGCAGCATCTGCTGGAAGATCTAAGTGTGTTCCGTGTGTCTGTTCCTCACTCTTGGCTTGCACTGTCTCTTTCCTTTTCCTGAACTCCAAGTTGCTCCACTGGGAATCTAGAGCTGGGAGGGGAGTGTAGCTCGAGAAGGCGCCAAGGTGGAAGGTTGGTCTGTGGGCAGAGGTAACGCAGGTGGTGCCGCTTCGGGTGGGGTGTCCCTGAGCCCGCACCCACCTGCCGCGTCCCCCCTTGTACTGTCCTCTGTCCTCTGCAGCATCTTTCGTAAGCCTCTTTCCGTTTTTATCCTCCTCTCACCTCCTCTCTCACTGCTGTTCTTCTGACTTTGTCAGCTGTGCTGTGTCATCTCTGTCCTGTTTCCTGTGGTCTTTTGCCCCCTTTGTCACCCAGTGTGGCTGCAGGATCTCCTGATGTGTCTCCCCATGACTGCATCTTTCCTGAATCAGGTGTTTCACTGGTCACTGGTATCTGTGTGGGGGCACATTTTGGGGGACTGCCCCTCCACTCTGCAAAGCCCCTTGTAGGAGTGGGAGAGAGCAGACTACAGCCCCAGTCACCACCCTGACAATGAGCCTGCTCCCTGGGACTGTGTCGCCCTGCTCTGCTTGGTTTGGGGTTGTAGTATCCTGTGCTCACTTGCTGACCCTGTGCTGTATTGTGGGGGTTGCTGGGCCAGCTGTCCAGTAACTGTCCCTGAGAGCCGTAGTGGGCTTGGGCCAGATGAGCTCTGCCCTGTTGGAGTCAGTCAGGGCTCAGGGGCAGATGGTGTCCGTTCTTGATGGTCTGAGTATCATGCGGCCCTTTGTGATCCCTGTGGGTCCCTGTGTGCGCCCAGGTTGGTGCTTGTGGAAAGGTGTTCATCTTCTTGGTGAGGAAAGAGAGTTCTTGGTCTTTCCTTATGCTCTTCAGAGAGGTTTGAGGAAGTTACAAGAGAAGGAAGCTGGCTCGAAGGTGTGGCTGCTTCCACATTACCAGGGCCACTGTTCTGGAGTCTGTGAAAGCACTCAGCGGCTGTGACTTTCTTCTAATATTTTTCTTTTTTTTTTTTTTTTTGCTTTGTCTCTGTTGGTAGAGTGCATGGCATCACAGCTCACAGCAACCTCACACTCCTAGGCTCAAACGATTCTCTTGCCTCAGACTCCCTAGTAGCTGGGACTATATAGCCCAGCTATGTTTTTTTTTTTTTCCCAAGACAAGGTCTCACTCAGGCTGGTCTCGAACCGTAAGGTCAGGCAATCAACTCACCTTAGCTTCTCAAGTGCTAGGATTACAAGCATGAGCCACCTTACCGGCCGCCTTCTAATTTTTCATTCTTTCAGTCGTAAGGGTCTGAGTGACTGTATTACCACAGACTGGGGGGCTTAAAACACAGAAGTTAATTTTTCCATAGATTTGGAGGCTAGAAGTCCAAGGTCAAACAAAGTACTCACAGAGTTGATTACTTGTTGTTTTTTTTTTTTTTGGAGACGGAGTCTCATTATGTTGCCCTCAGTAGAGTGCTGTGGCGTCACAGCTCACAGCAAGCTCCAACTCCTGGGCTTAAGTGATTCTTTTGCCTCAGCCTCCCTGGTAGCTGGGACTATAGGTGCCCACCACAACACCCGGCTATTTTTTGGTCGCAGTTGTCATTGTTGCAGAGCAGGCCTGGCATGGGCTTGAATCCGCCAGCCTCGGTGTCTGTGGCTGGCGCCCTTACTCACTGAGCTATGGGCGCTGAGCCTGATTACTTATTTTTTAAATCTTTTTTTTTTTTTTTGAGACAGAGCCTCAAGCTGTCACCTTGGGTAGAGTGCTGTGGCATCACAGCTCACAGCAACCTCCAATTCCTGGGCTCAAGCGAGTCTCTTGCCTCTGCCTCCCAAGTAGCTGAGACGACAGGCGCCCGCCACAATGCTCAGCCATTTTTTGGTTGCTGCCGTCATTGTTGTTTGGCAGGCCCAGGCTGGATTTGAACCCGCCAGCTCAGGTGTACGTGGCTGGCACCTTAGCCCGTTGAGAGCCACAGGCGCTGAGCCGTTTTTCTGGGTTCTTAAGGGAGATTATTAAGGGGTTAGATTATTGATTTGAGATTTTTCCTCTTTTCTAAAGTATGCACTAAATACTATAAATTTCTCTCTCAGCACTGCTTTAGCTGTGTCCCAAATTGGGTATATTTTATTTTTATTCAGTTCACTGTATTTTTAAAAATTTCTCTTGAGACTTCATTGACTTTCTTTGACTTATGGATTATTTAGAAGTATAAAATTCCCAAGTGTTGGATGTCTTATTGTTATCATTCTGTTATTATTTGTCATCTAATTCTAATCTAGTCAGAAAACATGTTTTGTATGATTTCAATTCCTTTAAGTCTGTTGGATCTGTTTTATAACCCAAGATATGTCTATGTTGGTATATGCTCCATGGGCACTGGGAAAAAATGTGTATTCTGCTGTTGTGGGGGATTTCTATGTTGATTACATCCTGTCACTTGAAGGTATTGTTGAGTTCTTTTATATTCTTGCTAATTTTCTATTTAGTTGTTCTGTCAGTTGTTGAAAAGGGATATAGAAGATCCCAACTATAATCATGGATTTGTCCAGTTCTCTTTCTAATTCATTAGTGTTTGCTTCACACATTTTTGTGGCTTTGTCATTTGATGGATACATGTTTAGAACAGTTACATCCTCTTGGTGGAATGACCGTGTTATAAGTTTATAACATTCCTTTGCTCTGAAGTATACTTTAATATTAATATAGCCACTGTTTGGAAAATATTTCCTCTCAGTCTGTGGATAAATTTTTTCATTCTCTTGGTCAATATTTTTTTAATAATTTTATTGAATCATAATTGTGTACATTGGTGCAATCATAGGGCACAATGTGCTTCATATACAATCAGAAATATTTTGATCATACTGTTACAGATAGCCTTCATGGCATTTTCTTGATCACTATATAAA
>CAUYON010175446.1:0-11165 GCA_963573935.1 Arctocebus calabarensis
TTTTTTTGAGACAGAGCCTCAAGCTGTCACCCTGGGTAGAGTGCTGTGACATCACAGCTCACAGCAACCTCCAATTCCTGGGCTCAAGCGAGTCTCTTGCCTCCACCTCCCAAGTAGCTGGAACTACAGGCACCCGCCACAATGCCCAGCCATTTTTTGGTTGCAGCCGTCATTGTTGTTTGGCGGGCCCAGGCTGGATTCGAACCCGCCAGCTCAGGTGTACGTGGCTGGCGCCTTAGCCCGTTGAGCCACAGGTGCCGAGCCAAGAGTTGAATACTTGTGACAGAGACTTTAGAGTCTGAAAGGCTGAAATATTTGCTGTCTGGCCATTTACAGAAAGTTTGCTGACTCCTGTATTAAATTGCAGAGAGGATTTAATTTTGAGCTTGCTATTCCGTAGAATCTTTCGGTGTATATGAAAGCAATCAACTATTGGTAGATACGTGAACCTTTATGTGGGCAGGCAGTTGAAATTTCTAGAGATCAGTGATTTGTGAGTGGATTAATAATAGGCATATATAAGATTGTCTCTTAAAATAAAGGCATTAGGTGCTAGTAATTTGGCAGGTCAGTTTCTTTGCACCTCTGTTTTCTCAATTTAGGAAATTGGATTAGATAATCTTTTAAGATTTCTTTTATTTCTGTGATTCTAATACTAGTTCTTGGTGCATATTATTTTTATTTGGAAAAGTAATCTATAAGTCTTTCTATAAGTATTAGAAAACAGAAGAAACTTTTATTCTGAAGTTTTATTATTGGAAAAAATAACTCAAATGTAAAGAACCAAAAATCATCATTTGTAAGTTAAGGCTAAATGTAGATTCTAAATTTGAGGTGCTTAAAGAAATGAAAAATGAATATGTCTCTCTCTTTCTTTTTGTATTAGTCTCTGCTTTAGTCTTTAAATTTTTGTTTGTTTGTTTTTCGAGACAGAATCTCAAGATTTTGCCCTGGCTAGAGTGCTGTAGTGTCGCTCAAACCCTTGGGCTTAAGCGATTCTCTTGCCTCAGCCTCTCAAGTAGCTGGGACTACAGGCATCCGTCACAATGCCCCGCCATTTTTTGGTTGCTGTTGTCCTTGTTGTTTGGAAGGCCTGGGCTGGGTTCGAACCTGCCAGCTCTGGTGTATGTGGCTGACACTCTAGCCGCTGAGCTATAGGTGCCAAACCTTTACTTTAAACATTTTTTTAACTTAATACATTATGCATCTGTGATATTATTCTTTGAATTTTTACTACTTTCTATTTATATGAAAGAATATTCAGTTATATAATTTGTGGGACTTTTCAGATTGATTATTTTTCATCTTCAGTAAAACTGAACATTAAACATTTTTAATGTTAAGAATTCTTGCTAAAACATGGGAGGCAGATAAACCATATATTCTTCACCATTCTAAATTATTTTACTGGGATTCATATAAATTATGTCAAAGTTATTTTATAATATTTTGCCCCCTGTTATGTATTTGTCTGATTTCAAAGTCTTAGGGTTTAACTGATACCAATATAGTAATTAAAAAGTAAGATTATACATCAATATTATGTTAGTGTTTTCTCTGTGTGCATTAGTGTTTAAGTAGTTATTGTCCCAAATTTCCATCCAGTTATGTAACAAATACAAATTTTGTTATCCATATTTAATTGAGTACCTTAAGGTGTGTTCCTAATAGAGAAAATTAGGATATTCACATGATAGGATGTTACACAGCAGTTAAACAAATGAACCATGACTGCACATAGTAATATAGATTGATTGTTAATACCAATATTATATTGAATGAAAAGATTATATAAAATGATATTCTTTTTTTAAAAAATCCCAAACCAGCTAAAACTAACAATTATTCATCTTAGGAATACATTAAAAAGATATTTAACAAAAATAAAAGCCAGGAAATAATAAACCCAAGTTTCTAGAAAGTAAACCTTAGGTTGAAAAAGATAGGAAGAGATGGGTTGGAAGAGGAGCAAACGAAGGAGGAGCTAATCAAGTCACTGTTGGTTTTCTAGTTCTCGTGTTCACAAGTATTTATTATAAATAAATATGTGAATATGAAAGTCCATCATTGGATGAACCAGTGATGAAAGTGTATCTTGAACCAAGGATTATAGTTAATCAAATTCGTGTACTTGAGATCAATTAAATAAAAAATGTGTAAGACTTGGATTTGTATTCTATATATATTTATTTAAAGCTAATATGACTTTGACAGTTGCTCTTCAAACATGTTAATATTTTCTGATATAAAAATTTTAACTTAAAAATTACCCATTGGCAGAACTAATGGCATTATATACTTTTCTTCTATGGCATCTATTGTGATGCCACTTAATTTTTTATAAGTAAATTTTATAGTAAATCTCACATACTCTTGTCTGTGAAACTTTGCTAAATAGGAGTTTCACAATCTGCAGTAAATATGCACATGACGGTCAGTGAGAATGTTTCTTACATTAATGAAACCCAAAAGGTGATGTTTGTGTCTCCTTTTTGTGTAAGTTTACTTGCCCTTCTATATTCATTTTTTGGTAATGTTTCATTGTGGATGAGTAGACACTTTGTGTAATCTTAACTTACCCTTTGTAATGATAATGTTAAACTAGATGAAATCTTTGTTTCAAGTAGGTCTTATCGGCAGTGGCCTAAGTGCCTAGTTCCTTTTTGTTCACAATTGATCTTGTTTAATACTGCAGAGCATTTTAAGCTAAGCATTTTGAAAGCAGCTTCTGCCTTTCCTTTTCTTGTGGCAGCGTGTTGCTAAAGCGCTTTACAGAGACATTGGTACATCAAACTGGGCTTCTCCTTTATTTTCTTACATTGCTCTGGTTTTTGTTTGTTGTTTTTTAGAAGGTTTTGTTTTGTTTTGTTTTTTACCAAAGCATTTTGCTCAGATTCACTTAATGCATGCATGTATTCAAACATGAGTATCCATTTTTCACCAGTTGGTATGGTAACAGCACTTACCAATATCTAGTTTTAGAGTGTATATTCTGCTTGTTTGTCATTAATATGTGTTTGTTCTTTTTGCATATAGGTCCCATGCATAGTCAGTTGGAATCCCTGAGTGACTCTTGGACTCGCCTCAAACATAGCAGAGACTGGTTGTGTAACTCCTCTTACTCCTTTGAGTCTGATTTTGATCTTACCAAGTCTTTGGGAGTTCACACTTTGATTGAAAATGTTGTAAGCTTTGTGAGTGGAGATGTGGGGAATGCCCCAGGTTTTAAAGAGCCAGAAGAAAGTATGTCTACAAGTCCCCAGGCTTCTATCATTGCAATGGAACAGCAGCAGTTAAGGGCAGAAGTAAGTCTTTGATATTTACTCTTCATGAGAGTTCTGGAAACTTAAGCTAAGCCACTGAATGTACAATTTTATTTATTTATTTATTTATTTGAATGTACAATTTTAGGAGAAACTTTTCCTTTTCTCCTATTCCTTACCTGCTCCTTTCTTCTACCTGCACTTCTCAATATAGCTTTCTTAACCGGAACAGCTTATTATTACGTCATTAAATATGAAATGTCTGCTTTAGAATCCAAAGTTTATTATATTTCAAACAAGAAGCGGTACAATTAAAGTATGCACCTAAACTATCAACACAGTTTTGCCCTTTTTTTTTTTTTTGTAGAGACAGAGTCTCACTTTATCGCCCTGGGTAGAGTGCTGTGGCGTCACACTGCTCACAGCAACCTCCAGCTCTTGGGCTTAAGCGATTCTCTTGCCTCAGCCTCCCTAGTAGCTGGGACACAGCTACCGGCTAGTAGTAGCCACAGCGCCCGGCTATTTTTTTGTTTTTGCAGTTCGGCCGAGGCCGGGCTTGAACCCGCCACCTTCAGTATATGGGGCCGGCGCCCTACTCGCTGAGCCACAGGAGCCGCCCCAGTTTTGCCCTCTTAACGGTAGCTCAGATGTGCCAGCAGTGAAGGTTGGGGCATGAGTGGCGATGAAATCACAAAAGGTGTTTTCACACAGCTTGTTGAGAACTGAGTATTATTCCTCGTAAGAAGTGGTCCAAAGCCCGGAAGAAGTTGCTAGTCAGTTGGTGCAAGGTCTGGTGAATATAGTGAATGACAGAGAGTTTCCAAGTCCAGCTTCTATAGTTTGAACAGCATTGTTTATTTGACAACATTGTCTTACAAGAGGGTTGGCCTGTCTCTATTGACCAGTCTTGGCTGCTTAATCACAAGCATCCTTATCCTTGTCCATATGGTTGCAATAGATATCCTCTGTAATTGACTGCTCATGACACTGTAGTATGTAATACCAGCACTGGGCCACCAAACGGACACCATAAACTTTTTCTGATGAATATTTGGTTTTTGGACTGTGTTTGGCACTTCATCTTTACCCAGCCATTGTGCCAAATGCTTATGACTATCAAAAAGATTCCATTTTTCATCACATATAACAATATGATGTAGAAATGCTTACCTTTGTGTCATGACAGCAAAGAAAAGCAAGCTTCAAAAATGATTTCTGTTCTGACACTCCTTTAATTCATGTGGAACCCATCTATGGAGCATCTTTACCTTGTTGATTTATTTCAAATTGTCCAATATTGGTGGAATAGTAACATCAAACCTTGTTGCTAATTCTCACATAGGTTGAGATGGATTCACTTCTACTATACCTTTCAACTCATCATTATCCACCTTGGTGTCCATGTGGCTCATTTTCAAGATTAAAATCACTAGAATGGATCCTCTCAATCCATCCACATACTGTGTTCTCATTAGCCACATCCTTCCCAAATACTTTGTTATTTTTTAAGCCTTCTACACTGTATTGATTCCATAATGGAACTCATACTCAAAAATAACATGAATTTTTGACTTATCCATGATTCATAAAAATTGCTATAAAAAAAAGATAACCACAGCCAAAAGGCATGTTTGAAAGAATGAGGATAGACTTTCACAATTACAAAAAAAAAAAAAAAATCCCAACAAGTATCAATGTGAAATGTCAGAGATGCTGTCAAACTTAGTATTTCAAGAAATCAGACATTTCTTACTTAATAACCTGGTATTTTGTTTGAACTGGACAGAAGTACATTTTAATATTGTAATTTCTCAGAATAATATACTCTAATCATAAGCCTTTCTTTGTCTCCTAAAAACTATTGTGAGACTGGCTGATGACCATAGGGATCTATTTCTCAGAACCTCCATTTTTGACCTATTTTTTTGGTTTAAATTAAGTACCTAGTTTAGATTAGATCCCCACAGTAACAATTGCTGCAGTCAAGACCCATGGATGAATGCTAAAATTTGTGAGCAAAACTTGGAGACATGAGATGTTTGCATAACCTTGAAGTATCTCTCCCCAAATATTTATTAATTATTGTGGTTTTAACATATCTACAAATTCAGTCATATTCCTCCTTGCAGGAGGTGTAGAATTATTTACCTCCCCTTGAGAACAAATACAGTATGGGAAGGGAAGAAATAGTAACTTTATATTGTAGAAACATGGCACACACATACATCACCTTAACTAAGGGATCAAGATTAACATCACCAGAGATAAATCATGTTGATATCATGTATGCTTAATATAATTTGACAAGGATACTTTAAGTGCTATTCTTTCCTAAAATTCATATTTCCAGTTTAATCATGGGAGAAAAATCAGACAAACTAAATTTGGGGGGTATATGTAAAATACACGAACAGCTCTTCCAAACCATCAGGGTCATGAACAATAAAAAAAGACTGAGGAACCATTATAGAGTGATAGAAACAAAGCAGATGTGACACTTAAATGCAATGTGGCATTCAGAATTAGATTCGGGAACAGAAAATGGACATGATGGGAAAATAATGAAATCCAAATGGAACCCTGCGGTTTAGTTCATAATAATTATTCCAATGCTGATTTCTTAGTTTGGGTAAATGTATTGATACCGTGGTTATATAAGACATTAATGTCAGGCCTTTTCCTTCATCATGACAAAGAAAGCCCATTTGTTGTCTATGGCGAGCATCTCTGATTCTTGAGCTAAAGAGTATTTATTCTATATAACTTTATGGTAAATAAAAGTAGCAATAACAATAATTAACCTTACAGTTTTAAAATCACATATATCTCCTCATGAGCTTTATAATAGCTCTGTGAATAGATTCGAAAAGGTATTATTAGTCTTATTTTACACATGAAGAAACTGAAACTCAGGAAATTGAGTGACTTTTCCAGGGCCTACAGAAAAGTCTGGCCTTGAGATTATACCTCCTGCATTCAAATCTACTACTCTTCCCACTGTACTGTGTAGCTTCTTTTACAATGAAGTATGCCTATAAAGGTTTTAGATATATCCTGATAAAAAAACAGAAATAATACTAAAATTAATGTTTATTTTAATAGATCTGTAGGAAATGTTAGAATTTTCTATGCCCTAAATAGTAGTATTTGACATACAAAGTTGCTTTGTGTCCGAGTTTAGTGAAGAATTCTAAAATATGTGTTTTTTTCCCTCAAGCTTCGCTTAGAGGCACTTCATCAGATCCTTGTTCTATTGTCTGGGATGGAAGAAAAAGGTAGCATCTCACTGGCAGGAAGCAGGTCAAGTTCAGGCTTCCAGTCATCCACACTACTCACGTCTGTAAGGCTGCAGTTTCTAGCAGGGTGTTTTGGTTTAGGAACTGTTGGACACACAGGAGCCAAAGGAGAGAGTGGTCGATTGCATCACTATCAAGTAGGTGACATCTTACAGTATCTTTAGACTTTTTCTTCTTTTTTTATTGAGACAGAGTCTCACTGTGTTGCTCTTGGTAGAGTGCTGTGGCGTCACAGCTTACAGCAACTTCCAACTGTTAGGCTTAAGCGATTCTCTTTCCTCAGCCTCCCAAGTAGCTGGGACTACAGGTGCCCGCCACAATGCCCAACTATTTTTTGTTGCAGTTGTCGTTGTTTAGCTGGCCTGTGCTGGGTTTGAACCCGCCAGCCTCGGTGTATGTGGCTGGTGCTATAACCACTGTGATAGCAAGCCATATCTTTAGATTTTAACTGTGTTTTTACAAAGCCATTTTAAACTTTGTAGTTTTTATGATAGATCTTTAAAAATACAAAGACTAGACTGGGTGTGGTGGCTCACACCTGTAATCCTAGTACTCTGAAAGGCCAAGGCAAGTGGATTGTTTGAGCTCAGGAGTTAAAGACCAGCCTGAGCAAGAGTGAACTGTAGTACTAGCTACTCAGTTGCCGTAAGCCAAGATGACACTACAACACTCTAGCTGGGATGACAGAATAAGACTCTGCCTCAATAAATAAATAAATAAATACTTATAAATTACTTTTTAAGATATCTTACTGGCTTACTTTTGTAAATAGTACAATTAGAATTGGGATTAGATGAGCCATGGGACTATTGTACTTTAGATTTTTTACTGGCTCAGTTTTATTTTTGGGCAGATTGGATAGAGATAGATTTAAACTGGGATAGGGACTAGAGTTTGGGAGCATGGGTTTCAAGAGTTTATGTTTTAGATTTAATCAGTTTACCTAGTTCTCTAATTTTAAAAATTAAAAAAATGAGTATGTCTTCTATATTTAGAGAGGAAAAATTGCTTTGTGAATAAGGAGGATTATACAGAATCAAGAATTATGAAGCATTTACAATTAAATTTATTATAAAACTTTCACATACTGAAATAAACAATTTAAAGATATGAACAGTCTCTAGTATGTACTAGGGATAAAAATTTACTTCTTTTTGCAAGAAGAAAAAAACTATTGTTGCCAATAGAAAAAAGTAAATCTTTATGTGTAATTCAGGATGGGATCAGAGCAGCTAAAAGAAATATTCAGATTGAAATCCAGGTAGCTGTGCATAAGATTTATCAACAGTTGTCTGCTACCCTGGAAAGAGCCCTTCAAGCAAACAAGCATCATATTGGTGAGTAACTGTTCCTTCAAATACAAGATGTAGGTTACATTTTGGACTAAGGTCACAGTAGGTAGTTATGTTCTATATTTTATGTTTAACATTAGTAATCAACTTATAGTAAAGAATAAATGTTTGGAAATGTACTATTTATGTTTTAGAAAAAGATTGATTTTAGTAATCCCTTTTTTCATTTCAAAGAAAATTCTCAACTATCTCTCTCTTTCTATCTCTCTCTCTCTCTCTTACTGTCTTTTTTTTTTTAGAAGCCCAGCAGCGTCTCCTTTTGGTTACAGTTTTCGCCCTGAGTGTTCATTATCAACCAGTGGATGTTTCTTTGGCAATTTCCACTGGTCTGCTAAACGTATTGTCACAGTTATGTGGCACAGACACTATGCTAGGACAGCCCCTGCAGTTGTTGCCGAAGACGGGTGTTTCCCAGCTTAGCACAGCTTTGAAAGTGGCCAGTACAAGGTTGCTCCAGATTTTAGCCATCACTACAGGGTAACTATTATAGATGTCTTTGCAGAGCTATATGTGGCTTTCCCATATTTTAGTAATCTCCATTTCTGTCTAATCTACTTTATGTGTTTAAGCACTATGTTTACCCTTCTGTGTTCCTACCACTTTTTTTCCTTTTCTTTCTCATAGGACCTATGCTGATAAACTGAGCCCCAAGGTAGTTCAGTCCTTGTTGGATCTACTCTGTAGTCAATTGAAGAATTTATTGTCCCAAACTGGTGTACTACTTATGGCCTCTTTTGGAGAAGGGGAACAAGAAGAGGGTGAAGAAGAAGAAAAAAAAGTTGACTGTAGTGGAGAAACTGAAAAGAAAGATTTCAGAGGTATCAAAAACCTTTTTTCCTGTCTTTATTTAGAAGCATTTATTGAGTCTCCGTTGTGTGCATGTGTATTTCTTTCCTTGTGAGGCATAAAAGGAGTTTTATTTATTCATTTATAAACCAGTTTTATCTCTAATATATAAGATTCAGATGAGCTTATGATCAAACCTCCTCACCTTAGAGTCTGATAACCCTGGCCATACACCCATTTCTAGGTTCAGCCTCTCCTTGAATGTCTCTGTTCTAAGACCTAGATTTTAGGTGACTCATTTCTCCCAGGTTATATATAACCTAGGGGAGCCTCAAATACCTTTTTAGCATTTGATCATGATAAATTTGCTCTTACCTAGCCTAAACTAGGACCAAGAGTTTTGATATTTGGAACTGGATTATAATTGGAAGGGCTCAACTTCTTCCTAGGCTATTCTGTTCTCCAGTCACTAATAATTCTTCATTAAACTTTGCTGTCATAATTTTTGGTTGCTATATGATCATCCACTTAGGGCTTTGTAGTGATCAGTGTATTTCAGAAGAACTTATACTCTGAACAGCAGAACTAGAACTACTACATGTCTTTTACATAATTAAGGGAATAAATATCTAAAATTGGTCATTTATTTAAAACAGATTACAAATCTACTGTGTCCTGTTACCATAATAAATTCTAGAAGTCCTTAAATCCTTCGGTTAGGTGGATAAATAAGAGGGAGAGAGCAAGTTCTCCCTCCCATGTTGCACTCCCATTCCCTCATCTGTAAAATACATGTTAACATGATCTATCTCTTTATGATTTAATAAAAAAAAAATAAGGACGATAATAGAGCCAACCTCCTAAGATTGCTGTGAGGATTAAATAGCTTAATACATGTTAAGCCTTTAGAACTGTATTTGGCACATAGTGAAAGTTCAATGAATGTTAGTACATTTGTGTGTTATTTGATAAGTAGGTGGTTCTATCGTTGTGTGAACATTGTAGAGTATACCTACACTAACCTGGATGGTAGAGCCAACTGTACATTTAGACTGGATGGTATAACCTATTGCTGCTAGGCTATAAACCTGTACAGCATGTTACTGTAGTGAACATGCAATAGGCAGTTGTAACACAATGGTGAATATTTGTGTATCTAAATATAGAAAAAAGTAATGCATTGTGCTATGATGACAGCTATGATATCATTAGCAGACCTGCATATTCCAGTTCAGGGTCAAGGGTGACTGGAACCTGTCCCAGCACCTCAGAGTGCAAGGCAGGAGCCAGTCTGGAACAGGACACCATCCTATCACAGGGTGCACTCAGTCACACATGCATATCCACGCTCACTCAGATTGAGATGAGACATTCCTGTGAAACTGATGTACACATCCCTGGGATGTGGGAGGAAGCCAGAATCCTCAAAAAAAAACTCATACTGGGGAGAATGTGCAACCTCCACATAGATGGTGGCCCCAGCCTGGAATCAATTTGTTTTTACTTAAAACATCATAATGAAATGACATTATTCAGGGACTCACTGTACATATACACATCCTAGCATGCTCACTATTGTATGTGGATGTAAAAGATGTTTCCATTTTGGTTTTATTTTCTGACCTTTCCTCATTCTGTTCTTTAAGTTTTCAAAATTCAGGAGCTTTTTGTCAACCTAGAGTTTAAATTATATTAGTGCGTACTGCAATCTAAATGTAGGTTATATGATAAATGACTATTTCTTACTGACTTTTGGTTGTAATGTAAACTTGTCTCTTTACCCTTTAGCTACTCTTAGAAAACAACATGCAGCTGAACTCCATTTGGGGGATTTCTTAGTTTTTCTTCGCAGAGTTGTATCTTCAAAAGCAATTCAATCAAAAATGGCTTCCCCAAAGTGGACAGAGGTCCTTCTAAATATAGCATCTCAGAAGTGTTCTTCAGGTATATGTCCTTTGCCTTTGTTTTAGAGTATCTATAGATAATACATGTATATTATGATAATGCTAGACTTTAACAACATCCGTGGGATGCAGAAGAAGGCACATTGTTTGTCATTCCTTGACAATGATTTTAAGGCTTTCTTATTTTCTGAGTACCCATTTGATCAAAAGGAATCTCTAGTTTCAGTAATAAAAATTGGCAGAAAATTAATAATATAAAGTATCATTGGAGAAGATTGTAGAATTAATCTAGAGACTCAATCTTATTTGTTCAGATTACACTACTGAAAAATAAGTTGGGAACATTGTCTTTAATATAATTTGGCACAGATTCTGACCTCACTTTTTTTTTTTTTTTTTATTATTGGGGATTCATTGAGGGTGCAAGAAACCAGGTTACACTGATTGCATTTGTTAGGTAAAGTCCCTCTTATAATCATGTTTTGCCCCCCCAAAAGGTGTGGCACACACCAAGATTCCCACCCCCCTCGCTCTTTCTCTCTCTCTGCTCTTCCTTTTCCCCAC
>CAUYON010175448.1:0-25028 GCA_963573935.1 Arctocebus calabarensis
CTGTCCCTCTACAGAATACATAGCTTTCTTGTTTTCTGTATTCTTTTCTGTAAATAAATTCTGTCTTACCACTGGGGGGTTGGGGGGGGAATAATGTAATGAAGAATAATAAAATACATGTATTTTAAAAAAAAACAAACATAAAAGTTTATCATTTTAGCCACAAAGACACATTATACAGTGATATTTAGTATACTCCTAATCTTATGAAAATGTCAGTACTGGCAGGATTTCTCTGTTCATCTTGTTTCAAGTAACCAATTTGTAAAACTATCTTCTTATTTTCTTTCATGATTTCTTCTTTTAGTTTTCTCTCAACCTTTTCATTTAAATTTAGTTGTTCATATCAGGGATTGAAAGAATTCCAAATAAGCTTGTACATGCATCCTGGAAAGAAAATAGAGTCACACAAAGGCCTCTGGATAAATCTGTGGCTAACCAAATGAGTAGGATGTAAGCCATAAGACAGTTAGACATGTGTCTGCAGAGAATTCTGTGGAGAGCTCCTCATTGCACTTGTAATGCAGTTTAAGAAGCATGAAGACATGTGTCTGAGGAAAGGAATGCTTCCTTAATTTTAATTCATTCCCCATAATTGAAAAGAATCAAGACATATCCTAGCATTTACACTGGGCCTTCTCTTAGAGAAAAACTGAACTCACTTGTTTTATATAATAACTACTTTTTAGCAACTCATCTGATACTTGAACAAAATATTCCTGAGAACTGAGGACACTTGTTAGGAACTAGTTGGTTGTCAAAACATAACCACATCCTGGTTTATATGATGGCAAATGATGGATTAGGCCATCAGATGAGAATTGGAATGCAGTTTTCCATAATCCTCAGTGGTACACTAAATTATGCTTTTACTTATTCTATTACTATGTGTAAATATTGTCTTATTTATAAATAAAATTTCTTGAAAGGATTTTCTATGCTGGATAATTCCAATTCCTCTCTTCCCAGCTTCTTTTAAATTTAATCCAATCATGCTTTTTCTGCCCTTGCCAATCCAACAAAATTTCTGTTGTCAAGGTCATTGATGACCTTCATAGTCCTAAAGCCAATGATCACTTCTTATACTTCATCTTCTTAGACATTTGACACAGTTTATCACCCTTTCTCCTTGGTAGAACTTATCTTGTCTTCTAGAGCTTCTCAAGGATAAAATGTGAGTAAATCATCCAGAAAACCCTGCAAAATCTAGCTTCCCCTAATGTGAATGCTGCTTACTCCATGGACCACGCTCTGAGTAGCAAGGTTCTTGGGCACTTCTTGGTTGTGCTAGTTTCTCCTTTTCCCCCAGATGTCTTTCTTTAGAAGTTCCCCAATTTTGGTCTTTGATCTTTTCCTATTTTCTGTCTACAGCATCTGTTGGGGATGTCACAAAGCTCCATGACTGTAAGTCAACAACTCTCAAATTTATAACTCAAGCCCAGATCTCATTCCCAAATTCCAACCTTGTAATAATAACCTCCCCCTTGAGATCTCCAAATGGATGTCCAATAGATATCTCAAACACAAGCTAACTACAACTTAGCTGCAACTTTGCTACTTATTTTTCCTTTCCAAACCTGCTCTACTTGACGTTTTTCCTACCAGAAACTCCAACCTTCCAATTGCTCAGGGCAAAAACCTTGGAGTCATCCTTGACTCTACAACTGTCCTGTTGAAGCTACCATCATCTCTTAAGCAGAGTCCTGCAATGGTTTTTTTTTTGAGACAGAGTTTAAACTGTCACCCTGGGTATAGTGCCATGGTGTCATCATAGCTCCCAGCAACCTCCAACTCTTGGGCTCAAGTGATCCCCTTGCCTCGGTTTTTTGTTTGTTTCTTTTTCTTTTTTTTCTGGTATTTTTAGTGGAGATGGGGTCTTGCTCTTGCTCAGGCTAGTCTCAAACATGTGAGCTCAAGTAATCCACCTATCTCAGCCTCCCAGGGTGCTAGGATTAGAGGCATAAGCCACCACACCAGGCCCCTTCAACAGTTTTTAGCAAGACTCCTTCTTGTTTTTGCATTTGGCATCCACATCTATTCTTGGCAGAGTACTTTGAGTGATTCTTTTAAATAAACTAAGGCATGTCAATCTTCTATTCAAAACCCTTCAATGGTGTCCCTTGTCACTCAGAAAAAACAAAAAACAAACAAAAAAAAAAACTACTCTTACAATGGGTTTTGAGTTCCTTCAAAGTCTGATTCAAGGTAATCTGTCTAATATTTTCTCCTTCTTCTTCAATATGAACAACTTATCACATTAGAGATTTCCTATATTAAAGAATTCATCAGTTCCTTCTTTTAGATAAATCATCTCAAATCTAATTGTTTTATTATCTCTTTTCCTTCAAACCTCTGCTCAGACCTTCTCACCTCAACGAAGCCTATATGAGCTTCCTTTTTAGCACTGCCACTTTCCAGGCAATCCTGATTTCCTCTATGTTGTTCTAAATTGCCTTTTATCCCATAGCATCCTTTATTTTCTAAATACTATAGAACTTTTGTTTCTTGATATTGTATTTGTTGTTTTTAGCTGTCTCTTTCTGCTGATTTTTGAGTTCCATGAGGACAAAAATTTCTTTCAACTTGGTTCACAAAAGTATTCTAAGCAATCAAGACAGCACCTAGTCATATAGTAAGCCCACAATTAAATATTTGTTGATTGGTTTAAAGAGTTTTCCACCTATAGGATGGGTATACATGTGAATGTAGAAGCCAAGTGCAGACTCATACAAAATAATTATACAAATAAGAATAATGTAAATACTAAAAGTGAATAATTATTTCACCATAGGAGAAGGTCGCCCAAATAGGTGACGTGGTATTGGAAAAGGAAGAATGAACATTTTACTAGCATCATACTGATTATAGAAAGTATATTTTTTGTTTCTTCCAAAGGTGTTAGGACAAACTTCAAAATCTGGTGTAAATATCAAAAAAGAACACATTTCCAAAATCTCAAATTAAAAATATGATTATAAAGTAATTAGACCAATTTAATGTGCAATGCATGCAATTTCATGGCATTATTTCTTTAGAGACATACTTTGTAAGTAAATAGTCATCATTCTAAGGCATTGCAATACCTTAGAATTCCTTAGTACAGTTCTTTATTATAAGTATCATGATTATATAAATTGAATGGCCTGTTATCACAATCTCACTTAAGAAATATGCTCTGCATTCTTAATACATATTTCCTGCTCACTAGCATCAAATATCTGCTTCATGTACTGCTGCCAAAGATCCCAGCAGATTTTTCTCCAGTTAGCATTATTCTTCCTCATGTTCTACCTACACATTTGAGGATTTGATATATGTTGCTTTTTTCTCTCTTATGATCTCTAACTACTTAAATTTTTAAAAGGAGGCTTGGTTAGTTTGAACATATCCTATTATAGTCTCTATATTAGGTGTTTGCTCTTACCTTCTTTGAAGCATATAACAAGAGTAGTTTGTAAGTTTCATTTTTGGAATATGAAAATTGAAAATTACCCCGGGAATATTCAGAACTTGAGGATGTTTTGTTATTAGAAGTTCCTTTAGATTTATCTTTATTTATTTCAGTGGGTGTGAATTTTAGAGCTAAATTGGCATTAAAATTTGATGTCTTCTCTTCGAAGATACTTTTAAATGCTTGAATCCGTTCTTCATAATGTTCAGTTCTGAAATTTTTATCAGCTTTGGTCTAAAAAAGAATAACAAAGTATTATTGAAAGAAAATGCAAGTTAGGCATGGTGGCTCATGCCTGCAATTATAGCACTCTGGGAGGCCAAGGAAGGAGGATCACTTAAGCTTAGGAGTTCAAGATCAGCTTGAGCAAGAATGAGATCTCAGTGATCAAAACACTATAGTGTGGACACAAAAATAGACACAGACATTTGAAACTGAATAGAAAACCAAGAGATGAAACCAGTCCCTTACAGCCATCTGATCTTTGATAAACCAAACAAAAGTATACACTGGGGGAAAGAATCCCTATTCATTAAATTTGTGTTGAGAGAACTGGATAATCACATGTAAAAGCCCGAAACTGGACTCGTGTCTTCCACTTCTTACAAAAATTGACTCAAGATGGATAAAAGATTTAAATCTAAGGCATGAAATGATAAAAATCCTAGATGAAAGTATGGGAAAAACTCTTGAGGATGTTGGCCTGGGGAAGACTTTATGAAAAAGACTGCCATGGAAATTGCAACAACAACAAAAAGAAACAAATGGGACTTAATTAAATTGAAAAGCTTCTGCACACCTAAGGACACAACAACTAAAGCAAACAGGCAACCTTCAGAATGGGGCAAGATATTTGCATGTTATGAATCTGACAAAGGTGTGGTAACTAGGATCTATAGAGAACTCAAACTAATCAACAAAAAAAAAGGGCAAATAATCCCATCTTATCACTGGGCAAGAGACATGAACAGAAACTTTTCTGAGGAAGACAGACAAATGGCTCACAAACATATGAAAAAATGTTCATTGTCCCTAATCATCAGATAAATGCAAATCAAAACCTCTCTGAGATCACCTAATCCCAGTAAGATTTTCCTGCAACACAAAGTCCCAAAGCTGTGGATGCTGGTACGGATGTGGAGAGAGGAGAACACATTTACAGTGCGGGTGGGGCTGCAAACCAATACAGCCTCTTTGGAAGAAGTAGGGAGAATCCTCAAAGAACTCAAGTTAGATCTCCCATTTGATCCCACAATCCCACTTCTAGGCATCTACCCAGAAGAAAAAAAAAAAAGATCATTTTATCATAGAGACATTTGCACCAGATTGTTTATCACAGCTCAATTTACAATTGCCAAGATGTGAAAACATAAATGCCCCCCAACCTAGGAAAGGATTAACAAACTGTGGTCTATGTATATCATGCAATACTATTTAGCCATAAAAAGATGGAGACTTTACATCTTTAGTATTAACCTGGATGAATCTGAAACACATTCTTTTGTATTTTTTTTTGTTTTTTGTTTTTATTAAATCATAACTATGTACATTGATGCATTTATGAGGTTCAGTGTACTGATTTGATATACAATGTGAAAGGCTTACATTGAACTGATTGACACATCCATCACAATTATATTCTTTTCTTAATAATTTTGAAATGTGCCATTGCATTATGCACATTAGGTGAGGTTCCCCGAGATACCCTCCCTCCTTTTGCCTCCCCCCCTTCTTCCCTTTTATGTTTCACCATTTGTATGAATGTGTAGGTTGGGGTGTTCCTACTTAATGGGTACAATGTAGGGGTGTATGGCACACCTTTTGAGTACCGTGTACCTTTGGGTACACAACTACAAGAGGAACTTTACCTAACAAACTTAAATATTGTGACCTGGTTGTTTGTACCCTCATATTAACCTGAAATTAAAGAAAAAAGAGTGAGACCCCCATCTCTACTAAAACTAGAAAATTTAGCTGGGTACAATGGCAGGTGCCATTAGTCCCAGCTATTTAGGAGGCTGAAGCAGGAGGATCACTTGAGCCCAGGAGTTTGAAGTTGCTGTGAGCTAGGCTGAGGCCACAACACTCTAGCCGGAGGCAACAAGACTCTGTTCTCCCCAAAAGAAAAAAAACAAAATCAAAACAAATTGGGCAAAAACAAACAAAGAAAAAAATAAGCAATCATTTGAAAGACAGTAGAGCAAAGGACTTAAAGGTGATGGGGGCACAGGAGTCAGATTGCTGACATTCAAACACATGCTCCATGACTTTGACAGCATTACACAATAACCTTTGTGCTTTTTGTGATTCTTCACCTGCACAGTGGGGATATGTCATCATACCTAGCTAAAGTTTGTTATAGATTCAGTGAGATTATAATAGGAAGGGCTTAAAACACAGCAAGCTGTCAAAAGTTAATACATTAATAATTAAAAAGATGTTGCAGAATAGATGAATGCATATTCCCATTTGAATTAAAAAAAAATAAAGAATTAATAAAGCTAACTCTTACTAAAGGCTTATGAGCCAAGTATTGTTTTGAGTATTTTACACAAGTTAATGAACTTAAGTAGAAAGGCTTGAGTTCTGAAGCTGCCTGTCTTCAAAACTTGTTGAACTTTCACATTCTATAGGCTGCTAGAAAAAAGAAATGCTTTCCTGTGCATAGACAATTATTGTAATAAACTGGGCGCAGCGGGTGACTCTTGTCTTTAATCCTAGCACTTTGGGAGGCAGGTGGATTGCTTGAGCTCAGGAGTCTGAGACCCTGTGTCTCCTAAAAATAGAAAAACTAGGTGAGTGTTGCGTTTGTAGGTCCAGCTCCTCCTTGGGAGGCTGATTGTGACATGGGAATCCAGAGGGAGAAGATACTTACTTTTCCTTGCATAATATTTTGTGCTGATTGAAACTGTATTAAAAAAATATTTTTATGGGCGGCACTTGTGGCTCAAAGGAGTAGGGTGCTGGACGCATGTGCTGGAGGTGGTGGGTTCAAACCCAGCCCTGGCCAGAAACTGCAACAAAACAAAACAAAACAAGCCTACTATACCAAACAACCTAGTTAAAAATATTAAAGCTTTTAATGAAAACAATCTTTGCCAAATTGGTTGTTTTCTGGGATCAGTGGGAGAATTGTTACATCAGTGGTTCAGCTTCTTTTTCACATATCTTCTGAAATAGGTGTGATTCTTGTCTGAGAAGGGACACCTGTCTTCAGGCTGTGGGATGGATTGGACTCAGCAACATGTATGGAGTGGCCGCTCGGCAGGGGAAACCTGAGGCCACTAGCTAGGTGTATCCCCATGTGATAATGGGCCAGGAGAATTCTTTGAAAAAATAAAAGACGATAAATTGTTGACAATAAGTAAATAAATATATTGTTTAAGATTTTAAAAATTACTTAATTAGACAAAGCTTGATGAGCACTTACTGTACACATATATTAAATTGCCATTGGGAATAGGATATCAAGAAGTATAATATATATGTAATTTGCCTTCACATGCGATAGAAGGCAGATGATATATTTCATCAACCAGTAGAAATTGAAGGGAAAAACTTCCTTAAGTTAAAACAGCAATTCCCACTCATGTAACTTCATGTTCTTTTGTATATGGTTATAACAAATTTGGCTGCTTATTTTCTAAGACCATGCCAGATTTGAATAAGTGGCTCAGCAGCAGGGACACCACGGGAGTGATTTGGAGGCTTTAGCAACGCTCCCTCATTCTCACAGCCCCTTTTCTCAGTTGGCATCAAATAAATAGTCAAGTCCACAGTCCTATCTGTCTTTTTCCATAGCCTTAATACTAAAACTCATTTGGAAGTATTACTCTGACTTGGACTGATAAAAAGCCACTTTCGGTCTTCATTTCTCCCACTATGTGTGAACATTAGTTTGGGTACAAAAATAGTAATGTGTTTGATTATTAGATGCTACTCCAAACCCCACTAGGGTGTAACTCATACACTCCAAACATTCTAAAATGCCAAAACATAATGCCGAAACATTCTGTTGCCAGCATTCTGAATAAGGGAAAACAGGACTGCCTTCCCAAACACAGCTTCGGATCGGTCTTGGGTCTTATCGTTATGTGTTACACAGTGGTGAAGACAGGGAAACTGTAAAGTACAGACTGAGACCAAAACAAAATAAAAAATCGATAACCCTCTTCCCATCAGCAATGGCCAAGGTTACCATGTCTGGTATATTCTACTTAAAAATGTAGAAAATCTGTAATACTTTTTAAAAAGATTATTGTCTTCTGCTCCCCAAATTTCATGCTTAAAGAATATAACCCTGACACTGTGGAGAAAGATCAACAACCAAAAACAGTTCCTGCGGATGTGTGGGAAACTGATTTTATTCTGGACTTACCAGGTACAAAAAGTATGACAATGTGATTCCACATGCAAAAAAAAAAAAACAAAGAAAGAAAATGCCAGTTGAATGGTCCACATGTTCGAGTCTTTAGCATTCATAAGACAGGACAAATTGGTTTGCAACATTAGTTACAAACTTCACATTGGTTTATAACATGGTTTAGAAAGTAAGGGAAAAATGGCTGGGCACGTTGGCTCATGCCTATAAACCTAGCACTCTCAGAGGACTCATGGATTGCCTGAGCGCATGAGTTCAAGACCAGCCTGAGCAAGAGCAAGACCCCATCTCCAAAAAATAGCTGGGTGTTGTGGCAGGCTCCTGTAGTCCCAGCTACTCAGGAGGCTGTGGCAAAAGTATCACTTGAGCCTGGAAGTTCAAGGTTGCTGTGAGCTGTGATGTCATAACACTCTATCCAGGGCAACAAAGTGAGACTTCGTCTCAAAAAAAAAAAAAGTCTTCTTTGCTAAAGAAGACTCATAATTTCTTCTTTATTTGATTAATAACAAAGCTTTCATTATTATGAGTCCCACCCAATGTGAAAAAATATGTCTATTTTTAAGTAAGTATAGGTGTTTTTCCTTTTCTCTCTCTCTCTCTCTTTTTTAATGAGACAGTCTCACTCTGTTGCCCTGGGTGGAGTGCTGTGGCATCATCATAGCTCACAGCAACCTCAAACTCTTAGGCTCAAGCAATCCTCTTGCCTCAGCCTCTTGAGTAGCTGGGACTGCAGGCACTCTCCACAATGACTGGCTAGTTTCTTTTCTATGATGTCCAGCTAGTTGTTCTATTTTTAGTAGAAATTGGGTCTCACTCTTGCTAAGGCTGGTCTCAGACTCCTGAGTTCATGCAGTCCACACGCCTCAGCCTCAGAGTGCTAGGATACAGGCACGAGCCACCATGCCCAGCTCCAATGGGACCATTTTAAGAAACAGTCTATTATAGCTCCAGAATAATGTAATTAATTTTACCTTACATTACCAGAATAAGGTAATTAAAGGATATGATTCTTTATTATATCTTGCTTGGATCAAGAGAAGGCATCACTATAGGTAATAAATATTAATTCATTGAATGGTTCTAAAGATTTGGGATGTCATTGTGTAGAGTAAAAATTACTTTGTTCTGAGGAGACTTACTTCATACATCAGAGACGCCACGTTCCAGGGTCTTCGGTAATAAGTCAAAGTGTTTCCATCCCGATCCCGGCTACAGATCCCATTGTAGAACTCATTGTCAAAAGGTGTGGTTAGGGGCTCCATCCCTAAAACGTTGATTCTGAGGATGAATGGAGTAGTATCAGGTGTGGAAAGACCACGAGCTAATGCAAGGCATTCTCTGCAGCCAGGAGAAGTGAGACAGCTTCGGTTCAGTCCCTATCACCCAATATGAGTGCACTATAATAAGGAACAGAAGCAAGGGCCTCTTTGCCTTGGCTCAGTGTTTCTGGCAGAAAGTCAACCTTAGAAGGGCCTTATAAACTCTTTTAGGCAACTAGGGCACTGTTTAGAGTGCAATGAAAGAAATGCAATAAGTAGGGCACCTGGGACCAGCTGGCTCCTGGAGTCTTAATTCCACTGCTGTAATTCTTACCTAACCTCCCTTGTTGAACCAAGAGCTCGTGCTGTAATACCAACTATTTAAATTATTTGAGCACAGAGCATCTCGGGGGAGCAATATATCCTCTGCATGTAATTTTTCATCTATGAATCAATATCGAGACTCTTTCTCTCTCTCCTTGTTCTCTTTAAACTTTAGCCTTTTCCTCCAGCTGTCTCACTGCTTGTCGAGAGCCTCTTTCCCCAACGACTTTGATTATTCCTATTGTACTTTCCAATACGAACACAAACATTTCAGCATCCCGGTAAGGTGTTCTCAAAATTTTACTCTTTCCCAAAGTAAAATATTTTTATTGGGCAAGTTTTATTTCATGAATAGAAATCTTCTTTTGCTTGAAAAAAATGAAATTTGATTTGTAGGCTTAAAAAAAATACATGAAGAAGAAGCAGTCAGTTCTTTGTGAAGTTCACCTTTGTTAATCTGGAGGAACCCAGCCTTTGCTATTTAGGCTGTAACTGGAATAAATGGCCCCAAGCCAGGGGGACCAAAATGGAGGTGTGATACTCAAACCTATACCTTACCCTGGCACAAAAGCATCAACTCTTCCTTTGCTCTAGAACATTCCCGACTCCAGGGAGCTGGGTTACAAATCTTGGTTTCCAGAGCAATTTGTCAGAGTGTGGATGGCTTAACACAAACCCATTGCTAAGCCAAGAAAAATTATTTAAAGTGTATCCTATTGTCAGTGGGTTAAAAACAACATCTTTACGTAAGTAGCACATTTTTAATTAACTTTAAATCTGCAAAGAAAATGAACATAGTGATTCAATTTTAATGGAAGACACATTAAGGAATTGATACACTGGCATCTTTCTCAAGGTGTATAGATAAGATTGACCATTTCTCATTGTCTTTGCCACCAAAAATGCCTTTCATGAAGGGCAGTGCCTGTGGCTCAAAGGAGTAGAGTGCTGGCCCCATATACTGGAGGTGGTGGGTTTAAACCTGGCCCTGGCAAAAAACTGCAAAAAAAAAGTGTCTTTCATGAAAAATGATATAATCCCAAAGTTCTAATATAGGGTGAAAAATTAGAATGATTAAGTTAAATATGAAGGGAAGAAAAGAAACATACATTTTGTTTACGTTGTTAAATATCCTACTCCTAATGGTAGAAAAAAAAATTATGCTCAATTTGTCACCCTTCTCTGGCCCTGTATTCTTGCCATGGCCTCACTGTGGGCACAGTTCACTTCCCTCCCACTTGCTTTGTCGTTGACCGTATGACTTGCTTTGGCCAATGACATATAATTGAGAACAACAGTGGGCTAGTTCAGAGGCATGAAGAGGTCTTGTGGTTCTTCTTGCTTTCTTGTACTTGTGCCATTTCCTTGCAAAAGACTTCCAATGGGTGGTTGCTTCCCCTTCAGCTTGTCTACTCCAGTAACCCCAGCTCATCCCCAAACCTCAGTGAGAAGCAGAACCACCCTAGTCATTGTAGTATAACACAGAACTGACAGTCGAGCCTAGTCTTATGAGTAATAAATACTTATTTTTGTATCACTAAGGTTTTGATGCCACATCTCCAACCTCAAAGACAAGCAACATGGGAAAAAAAATGATCTGTGTTTGCTTCTTAAACAAGACTTCAACTACGTCTTCTTTATTTGATAGTGAACACTGCCCTACTGTATATGGGCATTAACAGACACTCTCAACCTCTTTACTTTCAACGAACAAAGAAAATAACCTTTTTTTATATTGATGCTTAACTCTTAGGTGAGTGCTGTATCTATATGTTATATAGTTTTGTAACCAGCTAATGGGGGTAATATTAAGACAATTAAAACATAGACTCTGTCCTCAGAATTGTGTTCAAGTTAGGGAGTTGAATATATAATCACCAATTTCAAAAAACAGTCTAAGGAAGAACATACAGTCAGCCCTCCATATCTGTGGGGTCTGTATCTGCAGATTCAACCAATTGTGGATCAAAAATATTTAGAAAAAAACTTGCATCTTTACTGAACATGTCCAGATGTTTTTCTTTGTCATTATTCCCCAGACAATACAGCACAATAACTATGTACATAATATTTACATTGTGTTAGGCATTCTAAGTAATAAAATAGATGATAAAGTACACAGGAGGATATGCCTGGGTTATATGGAAATGCTACATCCTTTTATATCAGGGACTTGAGCATCCAGGCATTTTGGTATGTGCAGGATGAACCAACTACCCTTGGAAACTGCGGGATGATTGTACTTGGACCAAATGAGTGGTATGTGCAAATGTTGTACAAGCCGAGCCTTTAAAAGGAAGAGACCACCATGAGAGGGTCATAAAAGGATGTTAGAAGAAGAAGGATTTCTTGTGGACTCTGAAACATGAGTAAATCGGTATGGGGCTCGATGGGGAAGAGAAATGTATGGGCAAGAGCCTGGGGATGGAAATAAGTAGGGCATGTTTTTTGCTAGTATTTTTCAGATATTTTGCTTGTGTCCCCTATAAATGAATTTCGATGAACTATACCTTCACGCACATTTTTAGTGTGACATTTAACATTTTTCACCTAAAGTGTAGCTGCAAAGGATATTACTCCCAAGAATACTATAAATATTTATACTCTAAAACATAATTATTTTGCCACTTTAAAAGGCAAATTCAATGCATACAAAGGCAAATTCAATGCAACAAATACTCTTGTTGATGGTGGGTCACTATAGCAATATTTCCCCAAGAGTAGGAAATTTTATAGAATTTCTTTTCTTTTTTCATAGGCTTTACTTTTTAGAGCAATTTTAAGATCATAGCAAAATTGAACAGAAAGTACAGAGTTTTCCTAAATACACTATGTCCCCTTTTTATTTTTGAGTCTCTATTTCTATTCTATTTCCACCATAGAATTTTAATGTAATATCATGTAGTTTTATGGTCAAAAATTTTTATTGTTATCTTGTCACACTTTTCTATATAAAAGGTTATTAACTAAAATTTTTAAATATTAAATGTTCTTTGACCAGAAGGACTAAGTAGTAAAAAATTCTTCATTATTATTAATATATAAAAATATTATTAAAAATTTTAAATCATTTCTAAACACAAGAAAAAATTCATTGGGAAGCCATTTCAATAGAATGTATGAAGCTTCTTTTTAAATTTAATAGGTTAGTCCCTGAATTCATGAATGAATACTGCTTAGTGCTAGAAAGAGACAGAGCTTGGTATCCATTTGATTCCTACATTTTTAAGTAGATGTTAATGCTAAACAACTTTAGTAACATGAATAAGTAAACAAAAATGGAAGAAATTTTGTTACTATAATATCGTGTAATTCTGTGATATGTTTCTGAGTTACATCCCCCAAAAGATCCCTTGCTAGTCTTTCATCAAAAATTATTCCTATAGTCCATTCGCTGCCAATTGATTAGGACAACTTTCAATGTTGTTGGTAAAAGAACTGGAGATTACTTTATTTCCAAAGTGTTAGTGCAGCTGAATACTGAGATTGGTAGTTGTTTCTTGGTTTTTCCACCCCATGGTAGAATGTGAGATGGGTGAGAATTATACTCTGTCCTTGCAAAATGAGAGGCAGATGACTGAGAAGTGGGAGGCAGAAAGGAGAATGGGGTTGACAACGGGAATGCAGTTGGGTTGTCAGGCTTCCCAATTTTATGGAAAATATGTACATTTGGAAGTTGAGGATTTGCTATTAGATCACTCAAATAATTAATAGTTGAACCTATCACCTCAAAACTTACCTGCTTCCCCTTGAAAAGTTTTTGTGTACCCCATGGTATGCATTACCCTGGTTTTAGAGGTTATTGTTTTACAAAACAGAAAATTGGCCAGTTGGCTGGAGCCTTCTAGAAAGTTACAATGAAATTGCTTCACAGTCTAAAATACAATTAAGAAAAAAATGTTTCAGAAACTTTTGACTTGGTTCCACTACTACAGAGACACCCAGTCTAGTCTAGAAGGAGCCAATTATTTTCTGCCAAGAAACATGAAAACTCCTCATGGATGGAAAGTCATCACCTAGGAAATAAAAAAAGAAAATGTATTCTTTGGCAGCACTTAGAGATGCCTGTTTTCACACCTGCGTCTAGAACCACAGGCAGTTCCAATTTGCCAGGTGAACTGCAGGGAAAGCTCACTTCACAGAACTGGTGTTAGGCTTAGTTCACAAAAAATAATTCCTTGCATATTGTACATCATTTGCAGCTGGTTTGGATTTATGTTTTCTTCAATGAATCCAAGATGGCTTGGGGGATTTCCCTAAACACTTCTGGGGACTCTCAGATGCCTACAAGACAAGCGGCTGAAACACATGTGATGCAATTGAATTCTCCTGGTATGAGAATTTGAATGAGGGAGTCCGTCAAATGAAAAAAGTATGAATTCGTTACCATAAGTGCTTGTGACTTTCACATGTGAAAGAATTTAACTGTATGTGACTGTTGACAGGACTGGCTGGCGTTTTCCAGACTGGCTTGTGTAGAAGGGTGTATAAGCGCGTTGCTATGATTAGAGTGTTTACTCCTGTTATTTCTATCTAGCCTGTATCGGCCACAGCTCCACGTAAGAATAATGGACGTTTATAGGAAATAATACGTCATGTTAATGGGATGGAAGAATATCACAAATGTAACAGAAGACTTTCACAAATGTAACGAAGTGTGTTGTTTTAAAACATCTTCTTAAACATTAATTACTGATTCATTCCACTCTTCTATGCTCTTACTTCAAATACTTGCAAAATAAATAGCTACTTTGGAAATTCATTTTTCAGTTTTGCTTCGAAGATTAGGTGTTGATTTAGGTGTTTTGTTGTGTGGCGGGAGAATGCTGTGGTGGGGAGGAGGAGAGGGTAAGGCGGTGTGGAGGGAAAATATAGTTTGTATGAGTCAGAGAAACTTGGGTTTTTAGTTCTATTAGAAACTAATTTGCCAAATGGCCTTGTTTATTTCACTCAATTTTTACCTGTAAAAATGAATGTAGTACCTCCTGTAACAACCTCACAGGATTATCATAAAAATCTATAGAGACAGAACATGGGAAAAGATTGTTAGAAGTTCAAAGTGTTATGCAAATGAAAGCTGTCACGGAACAACAGGTTTTATGAAAACTACATTTGTTATAGGTTATTGCTCATGGTAATGGAGAATTTAATGAAAAACTTTGATGGATGGACTCTGTCAGGGCCACCTCGTTTTCCACTTTGCTGCTAATCTTTCCCAGAGCTGCCCCCCAACATCCCCAGTCTGCCTTTGATGCCCCCCAACATCACCCCTGCAGGGTAGAGCAGGAAGTATTGAAGAATTCCTAGCCAGCTCTGGGGTGCCTCATTATGAAACTCCCTGGCAAATATTGTATTAGAAATTTTTCTTTTCCCTGAACAAAGGAAACCAATAGACTATGGATGATTGTTTTTCAGCTAAGAGAGCCAAAATTTCTATATTTTTTTCCTGTAAGACAAACTATAAATTTGCAGCGAGTGAGAATAAATAACATATGTCAAATTTTTTTTTTTTAGATTAGGAGGAATCTGTTTCTTGGATCTCAATTAAAGCAAAATAAAGTATAAAATAAAGTATAAAGTAAATAATGGGCTTTCACCATGGACTCACAGTCTCTCCTTGAGGAAGACAACAAAACATTGTCAGGACTCATTTGAACAGGTGGTGATCCGGTTATGAAGTTTTGGAAAACCCCATACTCTAGGCTGCCATTTACTAAGAGGGCCTGCTGAGCTTGGGGCCCAAAATCATTCATTTGGTTCAAGGTTCCTATGTTTAGGCTAAGGGTCAAAGGCACCTGGGCTAATTCTCCAATGTCGTGTGGACAAGATTTTACAAAGTATATAAAGGGTGTGTGAAAGGCTTTATCTGGTATCCTGGAATTTTTTTCTTAGTTTCATTTAAGAAGTGGAAGTTTCATCTGGCCCAGAGAGAGGAGACACCTCTGGGCCGAACTTGATCCAGGCGTTGTCTTAGGAATGGCCGAGTACCCTGGGGCAGGGTTTCTCACTCTCAGCACTGCTGACGTTTTGGGGCAGGCTATTCTGTGGCTTGTGGGGTGTTTAGCATCATCTCTGGGCCCCAACCACCAAATGCCAATAGCACTCCCCACTTCTGCTTCCTCTAAGATGTGACTTGGTCTCTAGACATTGCCGACTATGCCCTGGGGGGGAAATCAGCCCTGGCAGAGAACCTACCTTGTCCCTCCACCAGCCTTGCTCTCACCATCACCCCTTCTTTCCTTTCCCCTCTGCATTCCCAGGATTGGCATCCTGCTCCTGAATTTCTTTCTAGGGACCTAGTTTCAGGCTTACCTGATGCAAATTGATAGGATTTTAGAAAGCACTTATTAATAGATTGTTATTAATTAATTAATCAATAATCTTATTTCTATACCTACCAAGCATTTATTCAGTACCTACTATGAACCTTGCCCTGGGGTAATTCAGATAAAGGGACTTGTTATATTATAGGTGATAATAGAGCCCTGTACCCTCTCTGTTAATATACTACTAGGTGGAAGAATGGCTGCATCTTTCGGGGACAATTTGCCAAAAAACCAACCCAATGTCCCCTTACAGAAAACAGCTCAGAATATCTGAGCAGACTATGCAGTGGACATCTCCCAAATGCTCTCTCACTCTACAGAACAGATAAAATGGGACAGGACCTCAGGATCTCAGGAAGATGTTGTTTTCCCCCTGCCTGGAGCACAGATCTCTGCATATGGTCTCTGTTCTGTATCACCCCAAGTTCTAAAGTCTAAGACTCCCCCTCTGAGCTCACAGCTACCTGTCCAGAGCCCCTAAGTTTTACTTGGAAATCGAGTAAAGTGTCATCTACTACTACCAGAAACAAACCCTCAGCACACCATCCTCTGGCCTCAGAACTGCCTCCGCTAATCCCATTCCTCCTGGTCAACTCCAGAATACTGGAACCTCCTAAAAATTATATCTGGGTGTAGATTTAGGAGATATTTTAGTGAAAGAACATCTTTCCTGCAACTCAAATATTTGCATTGACTCGCCACAGCTACTATGGAAATTCATTCCAAATGTTAACATGTCATGTGGGTGCTGGTCTCCCAGAGATTTCTGAGTGAGAGTTTTTATTTCCTACCACAGTGAGGTGTGATCATCTAACATCCTGATAATCTAATCCATTCTCTAGACCCTTGCTGAGGCCAGTAGTATCTTGAGATGCTGACTCAGCCTTTCTGTCAAGCTCAAGTGTAATTCAAAGTGAATACAGACCCACAGACTGCGCCATTTGTGCCCTTTGTACAAACCCTTCTACATGGGGAGAGAGATGGAGATGGTTTTTACTCAAATGCATCTTTTCCCAAATTCACGTGGGATACAGACCCGTAGCCTGCTGTCCGTGCCAGCTCAGACTCTTCCACCACTCTGTCGCGGCAAGGGGGACGGGGGTCACTTTGACAATCATCCTCATCAGAAAAGTCTTCACAGTCGTTGTCACCATTACACAGAAGTCGCCTCTTTATGCATCTGCCTGCAGTCAACATCAGGAAAGGCACAGTGTGTGCAATGCTAAACTTTCCCTCCCTTTCTTTCTGAAGTTATCAAATGCACTTTAATGCTGGAGGTGAGGTACCAGAAAAACGCATGACAATTTTTTCTGTACAGAATATGTAGATGGCCCTTGTTGGGGGCCTTTTCACACTTGGAAATCTGGGTGTCTAGAAGCACGATTTTTCCTTTCCACTCATCAGGGCACATAGAAACCTAAAATGAGTAATTGGAACACAAAGATTACCTGTACCACACTTAAAGTCATTTCCACAGTCTTCCTCCACCTCCTCACAGGGCTCAGTGGGCACACACTGCCGTCGGTCTCCAAGGGAGTCAATGCAGCTTTTCCCCTTAAATTGTCCAAATACCTCAATGCTCCTTGAACGAAACTGCACAAAACCAGCTAGAAAGGTTAGAATACCTAATACCAACCCCCCCACCCAAAGGATTATTGTCTCAAGCTGCATCCACACCACTGAAGCCTTTAAAGCTAAATGGTTTGGTTTTTTTTTTTTTTTTAACATTGTCCTTGCTTGTAGTGATTCCTCGTGCCAGTTGCCTCCCAAGTAGCTGGGATTACAGGCGCCCGCCACAACGCCCGGTGGTGTTCTTTCCTCGTGGTAGAGATGGGGTCTTTTACTCTGGCTCACTCATACTTACGCTGGTCTCGAACTGTGAGCACTGGAAATCCACCCGCCTCGGCCTCCCACAGTACTAGGACTACAGGCGTGAGCCACCATGCCCGGTCAAAGCTAAATAGGTTTAAGATAGAAGTGGCAGAAGCAGCAAGGATGTTACTTAAAGTAACACTTAGCATTCTAGATTTTGCAGTCTCTAATACGGAAGACCAGGCTTATGACACTCATTTAGTTTCCTGTGCAACCTTCAGATCTCCTGGCAAGGTTAACCACATACACTTATATGTTCATCTCTCTTTCTGGGTCTGGAACTCAGTTCTGGGGTCTCCCTGAATCATAGACACTTCCCTGGAGATGCCAGCAATGCAATTTCCACCTGGGGAGGTCAGAGGAGTGGGGATGAGTGCTCACCATTTGTCTGAGGCAAGGATCACATTGAGACCATTCACTCCAGGAGCTCATTCTGCAGTCTATGGGTGATGGGGAGATACTCCTTTTTTCTGGCTCTGGGACAGTACTAAGATAATAGAACATGTCAGTTTATAATGACTATGATGTCTGTCTGTTTCCAAGAAGTCTTCACAAACCAGTTTATTTACCACCTTACCTCCTTCCAAATCATACTACTTATCCCATTTACTGTAGCACTCATTTGACACTTGATCGCACACTGATATGTATTTTCAGGTCATCTCTTTGTTTAATTCTTGCACTGTATTGTTATTTAACTTTTAATCTAACAGCAGTGACGACACAGTACCCACTCCCATCCCCCGAGAGTTTGGAAAAGCCTTGAGTTGCCTGGTTCTCTGGAAAATCTAAGCCCGCAGCCCAGCCATTCCTGTAACAAGCAAGTACCTCATAAATCAGGCTTCCCCTCTCTGGTATCCATTATATCCTCAACTGAATATTTTACCAATTTGCTGTCCACTTTAGGACTTATTCCTGCTCTTTCTGACTTTTAACATTATATATTTTGGCACTTAGGGCCTTTCCTGCCCCCTAGTCCCCGAGCCAATGCTCAGAAGTGCTTTCTAGCTTTGAACTGTCCTTTCTTGATTCACCATTTGGGTGTCTTCTGGTTGCAACACCATTTGGGGTAATTGTCTCATTAAATGACAGGGAGGAAAAAAAAAATAACAAGGAAGTTGAGACACCACCATCAAGAAGTCTATAAACTCACTCCCTGTCCTTACTTCCCGGACCTGGCATCTTTCTTTCTTGTGATGAAGCCTCTTATACCAGAGGGATAGTCAGGTGAGGCTGATCCCTCCACAAAAGCCCTGGAACCCAGCTCCTTCTGGGGTCTTCAACTGGTTGCACATCTCCCTCCTGAGCAGCTCCGTTCCATTTGTCATGTAATTTGCTCATCTTTGTGATATTAAACATGTATACACCCATGCACAAACAAACTAAACACACATTATCTTGCAGCTGCTCCCATCTCCCTCCTGCCCTGCACAATGACACTTTTTAAAGGAATTGCTGGAAAAACATTGATGTTTCTCTTTCCTCTAAAAACAGGAAGTCTCATCTCCTCCCTCAACCTCAGCTATCTCCAAATGCTCTCTTCTTTTTAGTCAAGTTTCTTGAGAAGGTAGTTTGTGCCCTGGTCTCTTGTTTCTGCCCAATAACCACTCAGTGCTCCCACCCTGTGAACACTGCTCTGGCCCAAGTCAGTGTTGATGCCCCCTGGCTCACTGCCCCTCTCAGTCCTCATCTTGGTGACTTCTTCACAGTGTTCCAAGCAGCTGGCCACTCTTGCCCTTTACTGTACTCTGCTCCCTAGACTGAGTGACACTGGATTCTTTCTTTCCCTTCTTTTGTCCTCTCTGCCTTGTATTCCTGCTCACCTGCACAGGCTCCTCCTCTGATAGTCCTTTTTTCCTGAAAGTCTTTTCCTTGGACCTCTCTCTCTTCTCCACATTTTCCCAGAGTGTAGATTTCCATGTTTATGCAATGACACCTGGAGGTAAATCTGCAGTCCACATATCTCTCTCGAATTTTAACTTGTGGATATAACTCCCAGTTGGATGTCTGGACTTGGATGTCTTCATGACCCACTGAGCTAAATTTATCCCCAAATGAACTCATTGTTCATCTTTCAAGGCTGCTCCCACACTGTATTTACTGTCATGGTCAATGGCACATTCACTTATGCAATCATCCTGCCCAGAAACCTGGGTGCTTCTTGCCTAGTCCAGCAGCCCCCAGCCTCATCTCTGACATCTAGTCATCCACTCAAAACTATTGTTTACAGCCTTGTGAGTGACTCCGAAATCCACCCACCCTTCTTCATTTTTTTCAGTTATCTGTCTGCACTAACATTATATCTCTCCTAGATGACTACAAAAATGTGTTTGTCTAACCTAGTTTCCACAAGACATCCAGAAGGATTTTTTAAAATCCAAATTTGATCTTATCTTCTCTTACTGAAAATCTTTCAGTAGCTTCCCATCACCCCTGTGATAAAGTCCAAATTTTCTAATGTAGTACAACAAACAGAATAATGACTCTCAAAGAAGTCGATGCCCTAATCCCTGGAACCTATGCTACCCTTGCACATGTGATTAAAGGGAGATAATCCTGTATTATCTGCCTGGCCCACTCTAATCACATGAACTCTTAAAACCAGAATAGTGGGTGAGAGGGATGTGAAAACAGAAGAAGATGCAGGAGAAATTCAAAGCATGTTTTGGGGATTCCAAATTCCACCTGCTCTTGCAGCCTCTGAAGATGGAAGAAGGAGGCAATGAGCCAGAAAATGTTGGCAGTTCTGGAATAGCACAGAAATGATTCTTCCTAGAGCCTCTATAAAGGAGTCCAGGCCTGCGAGCATCTTGATTTTAGCCCAATGAGACTCATTTCAAGTTTCCGATGTTTAGAACTGTAAGATAATAACTTTGTGTGTGGTAATTTTTTACAGTGACAATAGGAAACTAATACACATTGCCTAGCAAGCTCTGTATAGTCAATCATCTTCCTCATTTTCCAACTTCATTTTTCTCCAGCTAAGCTCTAGCCACACTGAACTTTAAATGGTCGAGATAAGTGACTTTTTCTCACGTTTTCATTTCTTTAACTGGGCTATTCGCTATTCACCATACTGATCTCATCTTGGCTGTATGTTTTTTGTTTTAAGAACCTTCCTTAATCTCCTAAAGTGATTAGTTTTCTATAACATGCTTTTAGAGCATCTTGTCCTCATATTTCATTTGACTAATTCATTTATCCATACTTATTCACTCATTAAATATTTATCAATCACAACTATTGGCTAAGCATCAATACAATGGTGTTCATAACAACACAGCAAAACAAAAACCATGGTCCTGAACTACAATGGAGTTTACATTCTAGCTAAAAGTGCCAGTGAGCTTGGAAACTTTTCTATCTTGTTCAGTTTGAATATTAAGTACTTGGAAAATAGTAGCAGCCCATTAAGTGTTTTTTTAATGAATGAGGGAATAATTAAGTGAAAGAGGAGGAAGGAAGTCCTTGGTTATGTGGTTTGGGGCAGATCTAGGCTTGTATTTCTCAAGGGTGTGCCCTCCTGGTAAACCGCCCACATGGTTTTTGAGCAAGCCTTGCTTGTCATTAAGGCAGGCTTCATAACCAGAGATAGATTGCTCTAAGCCCAATCCTTGCCTGTACCATTCAGAGTATCAGGAGGCCCAGTGAGCTTCTATTTTCTAAAAGTAGAGGTTAAAAATGTGTTACAAAGACTGCCACAACTCCTAGAGAACCTGCTTTTTTGGAAATCTGAGTATTAGTGTACAGCTAAAACCACATGGATGAGAAATTCCCTCCCAGATTGTTTCCATTAAACTAAAGCCTCCTCTGGACCTGCCAGTCCTCATTAAGAGCCAATAGCAGATGTACTTTATCCATTAGAGCAGTGGGTCTCCCTACCAAGTGCGTATCATAATCTTAGGATATTAAAAATAGAAATTGTAAAATTGTGTTTCCCATTCCACATCGATTAAATCAGGCTACCTGAGGATGGGCACCAGGCATCAATGACTTAGAAAAGCTACCTAAGTGATTCTCATGTTAAAACAATATTAAAAAATACTCCTTGGCAACATCTGGTAGAAATTAAATGAAATCTCCAGCAGCTGTAGGGTACTCATTATGCCATTAACCAACTGAGGCTATCCTTGACTTAACAATGTCACTGAGCTGGGCTATCATTGGCTTCGAGCATGACTCTAGGCTTTATTAACATCTCTGTGGATCTTTTAATGCCATCTAACTTCTTCCATATGAGTGCTGTTGCCTTGAATAGGGTTATTTGTTCCTGCTTACCTTTTTTATATTTATTGCTTATTTAGATTATCGTGTCAGCATTTTGTTTCAGCATTTCTCCAAGAGAGATTACTTCCTGGCTTCCAGAAACTTTTCTCTTTTCACCTGCCACCCAGCCTAGCTGCAGTGAATGCTGGTTCAGAGCAGTACAAGCTAGAGGATGATGTGTGGAGGGAAACACTCGCTGCAAATACTCCAGAGTGAGTTACAGTACTGTGCTGGGGAAATATAGAATCTCTCCCACACCTATGTGACTGGGCCTTGCTCTGAGGACACTGACATTGTTATACATGGCTCTCTGACCTCCTCTGCACTAATAATAGTCTGTACCAACCGTATTCACACTTACTCACTTCCTTCTTAGTTTCTAACTTAAGGACTCTTTTTCTGTTCTAGAGGTATGACTCACACTTTGGACTTAGTACAATTCTTTGGATTTTTCCCTGCTTTTCATTTTTTTATTGCCCTCCTGGGTTTTGATTTGAATTTATTCCATGAATGACCCAACCTATCTTCATAGGAAGGTCCTTACAGAGTACACCTTTGCTCTGGGAACAGGATGTGACATCCTTCTGGCTCAGCGCACAGGCTTACTAGGGCTGTCATAACAGAGTACCACACACTAGGGGGCTTAACCAACATAAATTTATTTTCTCACACTTTTGAGGCTAGATCGAGGTTTGAAATCGAGGTTTGGTAGGATCAGCTCCTGAGGACTCACTCCTTGGCTTATGGGAGTTACCTTCTCCCGGTGTTTGTACATGGTCTTCCCTTATGTCTGTGTCCAAATTTTCCTCTTCTTATAAGGATATCAGTAATACTGGATTAAGACCCAACCTAATGATCTCATTTTACTTACTTGCCTCTTTAAAAACCATAACTGCAAATATAGTCACAGTAGCAGGTACTGAGAGTTAGGATTTCAACATAGTAATTGGTGGTGGGGTACAACACAGCCCATGGCACACATAAATATATTTTTTAAGAGATTAACAGTTTCACTTTTATTTATAGAAAAGTCAATAATTTTGGAGAACAACAAGGATAGCTCCTTAAAGAATGGTCCTGTTGCCCTTTGTTACCTTTTATTTTTACAGCAAAAGTAAACACCAGTAATGTTATTGCTATCTTCCAAAGAGGGCCTGGTGACCTGTCACTGGCAGCTAATATGCAAAGAGCTAACTTTATTTGTCAGAGATGAGGATTTGGGAGAACAGTGAAGAGGCTGGAGTCCTCTTGAACACTTCAAGACTGTTCTATTCTTCCATTTCCAAAATCACAGTTTCATACATGAAAATTCAAAGCAGAGACCATAGCAACCCCTATTCTAAACAATGATCAGCCTAACTCAGTGACCTATTACAACATTCCTATTCAAATGTTAATCTCCTAAATCAATTCAGTGATTGATGGAGATTGCCTATCTAACTACCCAGGATAGGCATCTTTAGGGTGGGAGCTAAATTTACAAAATAGTAGGACTGGAAGACCGGGGGTGAAGGTCAGGCAGGACCTAAATCAACAGGACTGGAAGACAGGGGGTGAAGGTCAGGCAGTACTTAAATCAACTGGACCAGCCATGTCATGTTGTTGCAGATAAATATTTTTTAATTAAGAAATACCAAAGGATGGGCAAGATGGCCGACTGGAAGCAGCTTACGGCAGAGGCTCCTGTCCAAAAAGAAAGATAACCTCCAGAAACTGCCTAGTTGAGCTGAAGACTGGGAGCCCAGCTGAGACAGAGAGAAGTGATAACTGCAGGTCTCCTCTGAGGCAAGCTGCGACTTCAAGAAACCAAGCTTCAGGCAGAAAAACTGAACTAGTTTTCTGCCATTCTGAACTTCCAGGACACCCTTCCCCCCTTACCAGAACTCTGCTGAAACTGAGGGAGGAGGACTTGAGCAGCACCCACCCTCACTTTCAGCTGGACCAGTCGCCCTGTTAGGTAAGAGACTCTGGCACCCACCGAGCCCCCGCCAGCCCCCAGGCCAGGAACTCTGCCGGGACCCACATGTGGCCTGATTGGCACCTTGCTGGGCCTTGGCCCACAACAAGCAGCAGACAGGAAGTTCGCTGGGACTTCTGTGCAGTGCCGATCTGTGCCCTGCCTGGCCTCAGCCCACCTAGCTCCGATCTGTGCCCCAGACCCACCACCCACATAGGCCAGGAACTCCTATGGACTCCAGGACCCCCTTGCAGCCCTGATTGGCACCCCGCCGGGCCTTGGTCCACTTCCAGCAGCAGCCAGGAAGTCCGCTGGACTCCCACCAGGAGCTGATCTGTGCCCCTCCCAGCCTCCACCCTGATTGGTGCCCCGCTGGCCTGGGCCTGCTGCCTGCCGTGGCTAGGGACACCTCCGGGGCCTCCACTCTGGGCCTCTGCCTGTCGCCCACACCAGCCAGGGACTCAGCCAGGAATCTACCATGCCTCTGCTTGCCTGCCTGGGCCAGTAACTCTGTAAGCCACACAACCCACCTCCTCCCCTATCCTCTCTGCCTCCACACCAGCCGCCCATATGGCCAGGGACTCAGGAGGCTGCGTGACCAGTGCCCTCCCTATGGAGACCTCCTCCCAGCCAGAGACTGCTGGAGGCACGGGCTCCCTTTGCAAAGGCCACCGGGTGCCCCATGCCATGCCCCACTGCTTGATCTGGGCGTGACACACTCTAGAGTTGATCCTGGAGCCAGAACTCCCTGGGTGGGGCAGTCCCAGAGGATCTACATAGGGTCACTCCCTACAAAGATCCAGCAACAACAGAGCGATCCTGCTGGAGTCTGATCTGGGAGATACACCTCCCCAACTCTGAGGATAGTCATAGGCAACAGTGAAAAATAATCATGAGGCTGAATCAACAGAAAAAATCTGGCAATATGAATAATCAGAGTAGATCAACTCCCTCAAGGAATGACAAGGTAGGTACAGCACAAGATCCCTTGCATAAGCAAATGGCTGAGATGTCAGAAATCAAATTCAGAGTCTGGATAGCAAATAAGATCAGCAGAATGGAGGAAAAGATGGAATTAGAATTTCAGGCAGTAATCCAAAAGATGACCCAAAAGATGTCTCAAGAATTCAACGAATTCAAAGACAAAATGACCAAAGATTTTGACACATTGAGACAAGAAGTTGCAGCCCTC